>CANSZD010000774.1:712500-748669 GCA_947648045.1 Beta corolliflora
TCTGGAATTTAGTGATATGGTTGGTATAATTACTCGTTGAACATAACATAACACAAGTGGAAACTTCTAGCTAACATGCATTTTGGTTGTGCCACTTGGATGGTTGGACCTATACTCAGAGGCAGATGGTGGTTGAACTCTTGCGCCTCATCTGTAAACCTAGATGGTGGCCGCATAGCACAATGTTATGCATCCATGTAGTGAGAGGTGTTATGGCCAGATCA
This sequence comes from Beta corolliflora, assembly GCA_947648045.1. Classification (NCBI taxonomy): domain Eukaryota; kingdom Viridiplantae; phylum Streptophyta; class Magnoliopsida; order Caryophyllales; family Amaranthaceae; genus Beta; species Beta corolliflora. The sequence goes on from CANSZD010000774.1 coordinate 712,725, forward strand.
TACTTTTTTCTTGTCATGATTTGGATAGTCTTTAGAGTTTTAATATATATGATTTGTTCGTTATTTGAAACAAGGAAAGATTATGATCCTTGGATTTGCTTACCATGGATATGAGTTTGTCCATGGTGATTGTTGGGGTCAATGTTGTCTCCCTAGACATAATGTCTTGTTCTCTTGTGATTTCTTGGGGAAGTTTAAATTAATTGTATTTATCCCTTTGTCTCTTTTTGTTGCTACATTTTGAAATGACACAATGTTTGAGGAAAGGCATGTGTGTGTGTGTGTGTGTGTGTGTGTGTGTGTGTGTGTGTGTATTGGGGGGAGGGGGATGGGTAGCCTCTAGTAGGTGATGTATGCTCGAATTAACAAATTGGAACACACATGAAAATCAACGAAGAAAGATAAGCACGAGCCACTCTAAGTGAAATAGATCACCACTTTAGATGAATTAAAGTTTCTTTAGAGCACCAACTAGCTTAGCCAAGGCTAACTAAGTAAAGGAGATAGGTTTAGTTTCGGTTGTAAGTCCAAGAAACGAAAAGGAACACAAGGATAACTTACAACAATATGTTTGGTCATAAAAACTTGAATGTCCATTCATAACAATGCAATCAGCTATATATACAAGCTAATGACCGGTTTTAATGTTTTGAAAAAACAAAAGTAAAAGACAACTAACAACTAACTACTTAGTCTTCCTGATCTATGCACGCCTCCCTTGAAAGAGCAACAAACTATGCTCCCGATGATCTCCTTGCTAGCCACGACTTTGGCTTGATTTGGACTCACAAGAATAGGAAGTGGTTCCTATTTTCACGCACACAATATGCCAACAACTCTCCAAGTTGCGTGGATATCTCCGTATTTCCTTCCTTGTAGAAGACTAATAACCACCTCCTAAGACTCCAAGGATAACAAACCTCTAACTCCTATAATAAATCGCAACAATGAGTTATGATTATTACAAACACCTTAATGAAACCATTTCCATTACAACACGACAGAAACAAAGTAAAAAGAATGAAAAATAAAACAAACTAGTCTAAGAAGATTAACAAATAAATTAAGTAACAACGCTCACAACACGCTCATCTACAATGCTTAACATAGGCATAGAATTAAGAACATCTTGTAAAGTGACAACCATCATTTGAATGAGCTTGGAGTCCTTAGTGATTAGATTAGACGTGGATTGTCCTCCATCATCCTTCCCTTCTTGGAAAGAGTTTGACCTCAAACTTGGTAACTCATCATCCTCATTATGACAAGGACTCAAATCAGCAACTTTAAAAGTATTAGAAACGCCATAATCTCGAGGAAGTTCAACCTTAGCTTGTAAGCATTATTATTCACCTTGCTAACAATGGGAAATGGACCATCAGACCTTGGGTGTAGTTTAGACTTCCGCTTAGAAGGAAAGTGTTCCTTTCTAAGGTGAATCCACACCATATCACGAGGTTGGAATTGCACATCTCGTCTCTTCTTGTCTACTCTTGCCTTTAGCTTCTCATTTGCCTTGACAATCTTCTCATGCACATGCTCATGAAATTTCTGAATCTCTTGAGCTCGTTTCTCGACTTCATGGCTATATTTTGTGGTGGTAGGAAAGGGGGGTAAATCTGGGGGGGTACCGAGATTTTGTCCATAAACAATGAAGATAGGACTAAGGCCCGTAGTCTTATCAGGAACCTTATTATAGGCAAACTCAGCATGTGGGAGCATCTCCTCCTGTTGTTTAGGGCTTTTTGTGGCTAAGGCTCGAAGAAGGGTGCCTAAGGTCCTATTAGTAACTTTGGTTTGGCCATGAGTTTGAGGGTTGTTTGAGGTGCTAAACTTCAATTTAGTGCCCATATTCTTCCACAAGGTAAGCCAAAATGACTTAAAAACTTGGAATCACGATCACTCACCATTGACTTGGGGATTCCATGCAATCGAACAATTTATTTGAAATACAAGTTAGCAATAATAACATCATATGTAGTATGACAAGTCACAAAATGTGCCATTTTGGAGAACCTATCAACAACCACTATAATAGAATCTTGGCGTTGTCTCCTTGGTAAACCGGTCTTTGAAATCCAAGCTTATGTCTTCGCATGAAGCTTGAGGAACTGGTAAGGGTATATATAACCCTTGAGGCAGCAAATGACCCTTAGCCTTTTGGCACACCACTCAACTCTTTACAAGAAACTCCACATCACGAGCCAATCGAAGCCAAAAGAAATATTCACTCACAAGTGTTATGGTCTACTCAATCCCAAAGTGACCCGCCAATCCTCAGTCATGAAACTCCTTAATGAGGGATTCTCTAACACTATGCCGTGGAATACACAATTGGTTCCCCTTGAAAAGAAATCCTTTTAACAAGTAATAATCTCCAACAGCATGCTTATGTCACTTCTCAAATAAGACTCCGAAATCTCTATCATCTTTATAGCACTCTTTAAGTAACTATAATCCAACAACCTTAGGACTTAGAGTAGTTAGAAGCAAATACCTTAGAGATAATGCATGAGCTCCCTTGTTCATCTTTCCAGCTTTGTGTTTGATGGTGAAGTGGATTGTTTGGAGGAATTTCACCCATTTGGCATGGCGAGGCTGTAACTTTTGTTGGCTTTGAAGGTATTTGAGATCTTCATGGTCAGAAGTGAAGGATAAACTCCTTGACAATGAGATATTATCTCCAATGGACCAAGGCATAAACCGATGCATAAAACTCTTTGTCATAGGTCGAGTATTTCCTCTTGGTTTCATTGAGCTTGTCACTAAAATAAGCTATAGAACGACCGTTTTGAGAAAACACATCTCCAATTCCCACTCTTGATGCATCATATTCAACCTCAAAGACTTCTTGAAAGTTAGGGAAGCTAGAATATTGGTTGTGGTAAGTTGAGTTTTAACTTCTTCAAAAGCTTGTTGGGCTTGGTTATTCCACTCAAACTTCTTCAACTTTTTAAGCTCAGTAATGGGAGTCATTATAGAGCTAAAGTTTCGTACAGATCTCCTATAAAAGGAGGCCAAGCCATAAAAGCTTCGAACTTGTTGCATTGAGGTAGTAGTAGGTCACGCTCTAATGGCTTTCACCTTCCTCTTATCCGCCTTAATTCCTTCACTTGAGACAATGAATCCCAAGAAAACTACTTGGCTTGAAAAGAATTGACATTTCTCCAAGTTAACATACAAGCATTCTCTCCTCAATACTTTGAATACTTGTTGTAGATGACTCACATGTTCTTCACTCACACTATAGATCAATATGTCCTCAAAATAAACAACCACGAACTTGCCAAGAAAGCTTCATGGTTTGATTAACGCATGAAAGTGCTTGGTGCATTTGACAATATAAAATGGCATGTCATTTGGTTTTGAAGGCTGTTTTACATTCACCTTTTTCACAAATGCGAATTTGATTATAACCATTATGCAAATCAATCTTAGAAAACACTTTTGAACCATTAAGATCATCCAATAAATCATTTAATCTTGGAATGGGAAAACGATATTTAATGGTGATTTTATTAATGGCTCTCCTATTCACACATTCTCCATTCTCCATTCTCCCTTCCTAGGAACCAAAAGGGTTGGGACAACACAAGGGCTAAGAGATTCCCTAACCATTCCTTTGGCTAGTAACTCTTCCACTTGTCTCCTAATCACCTGAGTTTCTTTTGGATTAGTTCTATAAGCTAGCTTGTTTGTTAGCATGGCTCCTGGAATGAGATCTATTTTGTGTTGTATCTCTCTTTTTAGGGGAAGGCCGTGAGGTGTGGTTTGTGGGAATACATCATTATAGGTGTCAAGGAGGGGTTTGAGTAAGGGATGGTTAAGGTCGGGGTCGTCTGGGTTTGTTTCTTATGAATCACTTAATAAAAGTTCACAAATAGGAGCAAACTCATGATGGGTAGCTTTGAGAAGGCCGGTGCGGGAATGGTACTTCTCTTTGGTGGAATGTGGTTTAGAATCTTGGATGGAAGGGATTGGGGTAAGAGTGATACGTTTGTCATTTTGGATGAAGGAATAGGTGTTTCTATATCCATCATGAAGAATTCTTCTATCAAACAACCATGACCTCCCTAGAAGCACATGACATACATTCATTGGGATAACATCACACTATAACTCTTCCTTGTAGGTGTTGCCAATGCTAAAGGCTAAGAGTACTCTCATGGTGACTTGGATACCTTTGCCTTGGTTTAACCATTGTATGACATATGGTCAAGGATGGGGTGATGTGGGTAGTTTGAGTTTGTTAATCACTGATTGTGCAGCTACATTGGTGCAACTTCCTCCATCTAAGATCAATGTACACACCTTGCCTTCAATAGTACAATGAGTATGAAAGATAGCTTCTCGTTGTTGCGTCTCCTCCTTATCAACTACTCCACTTAAGGCTCTTCGAACCACAAGGCATTCACCCTCATTGGGTCTAAGTACTTCTATTTCTTTCTCCTCCTCATATTCATCCTCCTCATGCTCCTCATTTTCCTCCTCATACGCTTCAAACTCCATAAGACTAGCCACTTTCTTGTTAGAGCAATCCGAGGCTATATGACCTAATCCTTGGCACATACAACATCTTCTAGGGGCCTTTGGGTTTGAATTGGTTGTGGTAGGGGTTTGAGTTTTGGTAGTAACAGGTTGAGGGGGTTTTTGGGTGGGTGTGTTTGATTTTGGGTAAGGAGTGTATTTGGAAAAGGAGTTTTGGTAGTAACATTTCTCTCACTAGAGGCCTATGAAGGAGAAACCGTGACCTTTGGGGATAATAAGAAAGGAAATTGTATTGCTATTGGAAAAATTAGAAGTTTAAGTTCCCATGCAATTGACAATGTGTTCCTAGTAGAAGGTTTGAAGAATTATCTCTTAAGCATATCACACATTTGTGATAAAGGTAATATGTAAATTTTACTAGTAATAAATGAAAAATCATCAAGAACGACGATGGGGAAGTTATATTGGAAGGAACTAGAAAAGGGAACACACATAATGTGGATCTCAGTTCAGTTCCTAGGAACAATATAACTTGCCTAAGTGTTATAAAAGATGATCCACATCTCTGGCATAAGAGACTTGGACATGCTAGCCTTTCACTACTCGATAGACTTTGAATTAAGGACTTATTCCTTCTATTAGATTTCAAACTCATAAAGTTTGTGGAGCATGTGTGAGAGGAAACCATGTCAAAAATTCATTTAAGCAAAAAAAATTTGTAAGTACCATAGATTTATCTGTTCCAATGAGAACACAAAGCAGAACTGGTCAAAGCACTACTACAAAAAACACCTAAGGCAACACCCCTATCGCGTCGCCTGTATATAATATGCGAGGCATAAACTATTGTGTCGCATTATTTTATAATGTTTGACGCGATAGGGTGTGGAAAAAATTTAAAACGCCATATTGCATCGCCTCTAATATAATATGTGACGCATAAAGTTATCGTGTCGGCTTATATATTATGTTTGACGTGATAGACTTGGGCTATTGCATCCCTTCTAAATAACCAGGTGATGCATAAAGTTATTGTGTCGCTCCTAAGATAATAAGGGATGCGTAAGAGATCATGCATCATGTATTATATAGAAAACGATGCAATAGGCAACATACCTCACTAGTGGAAAAAACCTTATATGTCACTTAGTAACAGATCCGGTTTTTAAATCCGCAAAAAAATGAGAGGGAAAACTGGGCAAAAAAACGGAGCCGGTGCTTTAGTGAACCAGATCAGTTAACAGAAAACTGATCCGGTTTTCTGTTAACTGATCCGGTTCACATGACCGATCAGTTAATCCCCTTGGTCCCATATAAGGAACGCGGCCCAGATCCGGTTCACTAAAGTGAATTGAGCTGGATCGGTACATGTTGGCCCAAAAAATGGACTCGTTTTCTACAGCCTAATATGAACTAATCCACCCAATTCCTCACTCCTCTTTTGCGTCTCTCACCCCACCCTCAAATCGAAAGCCTAATTTCTCCCTCTTTCTCTCTCCTCCGCATTTTTTCTCAGCGAAAACCCTAATTCTTCAAAACTCTCTCACATCCTCCTCAAACATCCACGAAAATTATCACATCCTCCTCAAACATCCACGAAAATCTTAATTTTTCCATAATTTTTTTCTGGATTTTCGATTACCATTAGGCTTCCGGTGAAAAATTAGTGACAAAGAAGGCAACACATCTACTAAGGGAGAACGAGGAAGCCTAAATCGGTATCTGAACTTTCTTTCTCTTTGTTCAATTTCTCATACATCGATTTTTGATCAGATTTTGAGAGTTTTTTTTAGCTTTTTGGTTGAGTTTTCAAGAAGCTAATTTTGGTTGATTGCTTTTCTTTTGAAGTAATTTCGTTGAATTTTTGTTAATTGTTCGTATTTTTAAGGTTTTAAGTTTTAAATTCGCTTGCTTTCTACTTTTGTTGGTTTTATTAATTAAATTGATATGCATGAAGAGCTTATTTATAGTCCTTGATTGGTTTTGTGAAAATGGAGTTTGTTCTCTTACTTTCTAGGGTTTGTCGAAGCTTTAATTAAGTTATCCATAATCAAATTGAGTTTTTTTTATTATTTTCATGAGTAGTTAGGTTGATTTTGGTGATGAGAATTTGAATGACCTTGTTTTTTTAATAGTGATTTTGGTGATGAAACAAATGTACCATCAGATCCCAATGCTGTGAGTGTTGTTGTTCCTAACCCCACAGAGTTAAAGGGAGGTAAGATACATACTCTTGACGGAATGATCTCTACACCTGTACACCTGTACCTCATGACCCATATCTGAATGACCCGTGAAATCCATCACATCTACGATGGCAGTAAGAAAGCTTCCACTATGCTAACTAAGATAGGCAGCAATTTGAATTCCAGTACATTACTTGAGTATCCATGCTGACCATCTCTAAGAGCATCCACAATGGAGAGGATTTCATCTCCTCTTAGCTCTCTCTCTCCTCAAAAAGGAGGTCCTCTCCATTGTAGGCCAAAGCAAGAGGATCCTCTTAGCAAGAGGATGGAAGGAAATCCTCCTTCTGTAGAGGAAATGGTTCCTCGGCCGGCGTGCAGATGAGGAGGATGAAACGCATCCCTTCCCCGTTGTGTTTACTGCGTTTTGACAGAATTTGGCTGAATTTCTTTTTTTTTCCATGCAATGGGCCCACTTAATAATTGTTTAAGTTTTGGTTGGATATTGTATTTCTCAAATAGTAACTAATTTTAACAACATTTATAAAAATAATTTAGGTTCAAAATTATATATAATAAAATATACTATTGGACATGCTTTATTTTTCTCTATAAATAGAGTCCAAATTTACCATAGTTTGACACACTTAGTTTTTACCACATTTCTCTCTTTCTTTACTTACTCTATAATAATCAATTCATTCCCTTTTTAAAAGTTCGATAATTATGGATGACAATAATCCAAATTACAGAAATAATCCAAACGCCCAAAATGATCCAAACTTCCACCACAATCCAAATAATATTCAGTTTGATCCAAGTATTTTTAACAATCCTCAATTTCAGATGGCGTTGCAATTTTATAGTAGTCAATCAAGGCAAAATGATGTTCAAATAACACCACAAAATCCTCATTACTCTTCTTCAAACCAAAATGAACTTGATACTTCCCAAAATTTTCCAATGTTTCCCATGTCTCAACATTTTGGTGGTGAACCTATTGAGCATTCTCCAGGAGGGGATGGTAGTACTAGTAGGACCCCAAATGAAGAAATAAGTAGAGCGCAACATCTAGAAGACATTGAGGAAGTTGTTGTTCAATTATTTCCCGAAGAAAGTACCAAAAAGGGGTCTCCGAGGGTGACTTTTAGTATGAAAGAAGATGAAGCTCTTGTCTCTGCTTACATCAACACAGGTGGAGACGTGGGGAAAGGGACTAATCAATCACTGAAATTTTTATGGAAAACTATTTTGAAACTTTATGAGGCTGCACGCCATACTAATCCAACTGAGTTGAATGAAAGAACTATAAAATCATTGCAAAATCGTTGGGATCACATTAATCGCACTGTTTTAAGATGGGTCGGTTTGTATGGCAAGTGTCTAAGAGACAAAAAAAGTGGACAAACAGATGAAGATGTGGAGGACAGCACTCATGAGAGTTATTCGAAATTGTATCATGGTAATAGATTTAATTTAATGCATGCATGGAAAATCATGAGGACCAGAACAAAATGGCAACCTACTGGTGGCGTTCAATATTCGTCAGAGAGTGGGGGAAGCTCTAAGAGGTCGGAACCGGATACACGGATCGAAGAAATTGGAAATGGTAGACCCGGATGACCGAGAAAAAGCAAAGAGGAAAGCAAAAGAAGCTGCTACTGCCAGTACCATAAATCTTGACTCTTTTCAAGCATCTCTAGAAGACATTAATGATAGAAGGAACAATATAGGAGAACAGATGCTAGAACTAATGAAGGAACGAAGTGAAGAGAAGAAAAGGCAAAAACAGCAAGAGGCAAAGATGCGTATGTTAAGTATGTTGATGGCAAAGCCAGTTCTCGACGAAGATGACAAGGAATTGTACTTGAAACTTAAGGAGGAGTTTAAGAATATGTATTATTAGTGTTAAGGTGTCTAGATGTGTTCTAATATGTTAACTATCTTAATGTTTGTTGTTGTTGTCAACCTTTTAAATTAGTGTAAGTGTGTTAAGTATATTTCCTATTTTAGTATGTTAAGTATGTTATTGTTTGTGGGCTATTGTAAACTTTTCAAGTTATTAGAAGTGTGTTGTTGCATTAATTATTGTGGTTTATCTTTACAGTTCAAATTCTATTTTTCGTTGTCATATAATTTACTATTGGAGTACTTTATAATTTTTTCTTTTAAATTTGTCAAATCATGTCCTATAGCTAAATAATGGTGTATGTCCCCTACAACTTCTTGCATTGTTTAGTCATATCAAATCATTTACTGATAGTCCAGCCAATTATCTGAAAAGTTTTTCTGAATCATTTCAAGAGTTGTCCAATATTAGCTTTTACTTTCCAGCCAATTATCTGAAAAGTGTTCCTGAATCATTTCAGGAGTTGTCCAAAATCTTATCTTCTGGATCATTCAAGATTTTTTTAAAAATTGTGTGGTTAGAAAAAAAAGGCATGTAAATCATTAATATTCAAATTGTCTATATATTCTGAGACCTACTCAGCACTATCCACACAACAATCTGCTAAAAAGCTATTATCCTTTACTTACAAATTCACCTTCAAATATATCTAAATTGAACATGGATTTTGACAATAATTCTTCTAGTTCAAGTGATGAAATATATGATAACATGATGTTGGATTGGGTTGAAGAGAGTAAGAGTTTGCGACTTACAGAGCAAGCAATTACTTATGTTGTTGCGTCAACCATTCAACAAAACGTCCCAAATAAGTCACGTAAAAAGAAACGAAGGAAAGTTGTTCCTAGAGATCGTGAGGGGGCTAACGAGAGATTAATTAGGGACTACTTTTGTAACCAGCCGTTGTATGATGAACGCCAGTTTCGGAGAAGGTTTCGCATGCGAAAGGAGGTTTTCCTTCGCATTGTTAATGCTTTGGCTGCAAGAGACTCCTTCTTCCAACAGAGGCAAGATTCTACTGGGAGATTAGGTGCATCAACTCTACAAAAATGCACTGCAGCAATACGACAATTAGCATATGGTACTTCAGCTGACCAAGTTGACGAATATCTGAAGTTGGGTGCAAGTACGGCAAGAGAATGTCTTACCCACTTTGTTAACGGGGTGACTGCTCAATTCTCGAGCGAATACCTAAGAAGGCCCACTGATGAAGATCTTCATCGTCTTTTAAGTGAAGGAGAACGTCGTGGATTTCCCGGGATGATAGGAAGCATTGATTGCATGCATTGGCAGTGGAAAAATTATCCAGTTGGATGGAAAGGAATGTACCAAGGTAGATCTCGAACAGCTACTATAATTTTAGAAGCTGTTGCTTCAAGAGATCTTTGGATCTGGCATGCATTTTTTGGGATACCTGGGTCGTGCAACGATATCAACGTACTACAACGTTCTCCTGTGTTTGATGATATTCTTAATGGTCGAGCACCAAACGTCACTTATACTGTTAATGGAAACACCTATCATATGGCATATTATCTCACAGACGGGATATATCCTAAGTGGGCAGCATTTGTTGATGCCATAACCGCTCCTCAAACTCCTAAACAAACGATGTTCACCCAGCGACAAAGAGAGTGCTAGAAAAGATGTGGAGCGTGCCTTTTGGGGTGTTACAAGCTCGATTTGCAATAATACGTCAACCAAGCACTAGCATGGAGTATCGACCTACTATGGAAAATCATTATGACATGTATTATCATGCATAATATGATAGTGGAAGATGAACGAGATACCTATGCAAATTATCAAGACCCGAGTGAATTTGCCCAAGATCAACCTTCAAATCAAGGTGAATCATCCAGCACCGTTGTTGAGCCATTTACCATCACGAGAGGACGGTATGAGGACAGAAACCTTCATAACTTTTTCACTCGGAGGGAAGATCTTCATGATACGAATATCCATATGTCTTTAAAGAACGATTTGGTCGATCACATATGGAACAAGTTCGGGGTTCGACATTGAATAGTAATATGTACCGTACATCGGCTTTGTGTATTGTTAATATTTAAATATTAATGTATCGTACATCGTGTGTTCTTTTATTGTTCGTCAAATGCAATTTATGTTTTTTCATTAATTGTCTTAGTTGATTTTACGGATTACAAACTTATATAAGCGTTAGTAGTTAAAGATGGCATTAATTAATTCTAATTATACACAAATTAATAATATGAAACATACCATTAAAACTATAATTATCAAAATAAGTTAGAGAATATATTGTGGGGTATGTGTAAAGTAAGAAAGAGGATGTGGAAGATGATCCTCTTTGTTGTAGAAAAATATGTGGAGATGTTAAAAGGAAGAGGATGAGTTAGTGGGAAATGAGGTGGAAGAAAGAGAAAATGAGGTGTCAAGAGGAGAAAAGGAGAGAGAAAATATAAGAGGAAGAGGACCTCCTCTCCATTGTGGATGCTCTAACTCATAGTTTTCCTTGTCAAATTGGTCTCCACTTTCAATGCTGGATATCGAATCAAAATGTGGACGAATAACTTTATCTGATATAATGTGCTGATATAACAAAATATGAACCTAAACCTCATCTAATTATATGTATGGTTGTTATATATCTTTTGCTCTATTACAACTCTGCCATTTGCACTAACTGCAGATTGTGATTCAATGACAGGCTGAAAAGGAGGCTTTTGAGGAAGCAGAGAAAGAGAGAACAGCTAAGGAAAAAGAGGTGATTATAGAATTTTTTTGTTACTGTCGTAAAGCCTCTAGCGACAAGTTTCAAGTCGTGGAACACAGTATTATGGACAAAAAGAGGCTGCTTGTGCTTGTAAATTATTGGACTGATTAGTGCTATAATCAAGAACAAGATGGCAGAAGGTTTTTCTGTATTTCTCTCTTGTGTGCTGGGAACTGCAGCCCGTAGTTATCTAAGTAACTAGGTTAAAAGTAGCTAAAGATAAACAAGCTAAAACTGGAAACAAGATATTTACATATCCTAAATATATGCAAAAGATATTAACAAACTAGTAAATATCCTAATACTCCCCCTCAAGTTGGAGCATGAAGATCTCTAATGCCCAACTTGCGAAGTAGTATGAGAAACTGCGATTTTCCAAGAGCCTTGGTGAAAATGTCCGCTAACTGATCCCCGGTACGAATGTATGCCGTAGTAATGTTACCAGCCTTAAGCTCATCTCGAACAAAATGACAATCCATTTCAATATGCTTCGTGCGCTCATGGAACACCGGATTTGCTGCAATATGCAATGCAGCTTGACTATCACAATACAACCTCATAGGCTGATCATGTCGTACTCCAAGACAAAATAAAAGGGATTTCAACCACTTTAACTCACAAGTAATGGTAGCCATGGATCGATATTCTGCTTCAGCAGAGGAGCGAGAAACGGTGGGCTACTTCTTTGTCTTCCAAGAGACCGGAGAAGACCCAAGAAGTACAAAATAGCCCGTTAAAGATCGTCTTGTCAGAGGACAACTCGCCCAATCACTATCACAAAAACATATATCTGCAGATTACAATCACGATGAAGCAAAATACCTTGACCTGGACAGCCTTTAAGATAACGGAGAACCCGTAGCGCTGCCTCCCAATGATCAACCAAAGGAGCAGACATAAATTGAGCCAATACATGCACAGAATAAGATAGCTCGGGTCGAGTAATAGTCAAATAAACTAGACGCCCAACAAGCCGCCTGTACTTCTCTGGTTCAGAAAACAACTCCCCTTGAACACGAGCAAGGTTATGATTTTGCTCCATGGGAGTCGAAATAGGTTTCGAACCTAGCAAACCAGCTTCACTCACAATGTCCAGCACATACTTCCTTTGACTCAAAAATAGACCATCTGCGCCGCGGGCCACCTCGATGCCAAGAAAATACTTAAGGACCCCAAGATCCTTCATATGAAAGCAATCATGAAGATATGCTTTTAATTTGAGTACGGCATCATGAGAGGACCCTGCAATGATCAAGTCATCAACATAAACAAGCACACACAATGACACATTGCCGCTGGTGTAGCAAAATAAAGAATAATCGGCATATGATTGTTTAAAACTAAACAACTTCAAGGCATAAGATAACTTGGCAAACCATTGTCGAGGAGCTTGTCGAAGACCATACAACGCCTTCCGAAGACGGCACACTTTACCCTCCGAACCGGAGGGATGATAACCTGGAGGAAGTTTCATATAAACCTCCTCATCTAAATCGCCATGTAGAAAGGCATTATGGACATCCATTTGATGAAGTTCCCAATTGCGAGCAATCGCAACAGCTAAAAACACACGTACTGTCACCATTTTAGCTACAGGGGCAAACGTTTCATGAAAGTCAATACCAGGCAATTGTCGATTTCCGAAGACAACAAGTCTCCCTTTCAACCGCTCAAGAGACCCACCTTGCTTAAGTTTCGCCTTGTACACCCACATACTTCCAAGAGCTACTTTGCCCGGAGGTAATGTTTCCAACGTCCATGTACCTTGCCTTTCAAGAGCATCCAGTTCATCGTGCATGGCTTTGCGCCATTCGGAATGCGTAACAGCTTCAGAGAAAGATTTTGGTTCCGTCCATGTGGTGATGGCAGCCAAGTAGTGCCTATGCTTCACAGAAAAATTATCACAATTAACATAATAAGCTATAGGAAAGGGTGTACCTGAGGACCGAGTTGAAGGAAGTGAACTAGTGACAGGAGTAATTTTCTGAATTGTGTTGGTGATAAAGCCTTTTAAACGAGTCGACGGTGTACGGACACGATGACCTTTACCTAGAGCTTCTTGAGAGTCCTTCCCAATACTGTCAGAAGTACCCACAGTGGGCGCCAAAATAGTGGAGGGTACCAATGTAGGAGAGGGCATGCTGCTAGCGGCACCCGACTGCGGAGGATGCTGGTCAGGAACATGAGTCGTGACTGGAGCAACAGTACCAGGCTGCAGGATCTGCTGGTCCGAGAAGGCAGCAGTGCTCGGCTGATCAGTGGGGGCAGCAATGTTTGGCTGGTCAACCACCGGATGACTCCCCCTAACCTCCGTAAACCCATCATTATCATCAAAAACTTGCGGTGGCCGAAGAAAGAACTCATTTATGCCATTATCAATGATATGTGTTGGTTCATCCATATTGTCAAAAGGAAAATTATTCTCCACAAAAACAACATCACGGGACACAAAATAAACTTTCCTCTCCAAATCATAAAGTCGCCAACCTTTTTGACCGAAAGGATAGCCCACAAATATACACTTTCGAGACCGAGGACCAAACTTATCTTTGACCCGAGGACGATAGTTAGCATAGCACAGACATCCGAAGACACGTATAAGAGAATAGTTTGGTGCATTTCCAAATAAAATATCATAAGGTGATTTTCCATTTAGAGCAAGAGATGGTGTTCTATTGATCACATAAGCAGCCGTTACTACACATTCACCCCAAAAACTTAGAGGTAAATTAGCTTGAAATCGTAATGCTCGAGCAACATTTAGGATATGTTGGTGTTTTCTCTCTACCCTACCGTTTTGTTGAGGTGTGTCAACACAAGAAGTTTGGTGCAACATTCCATTTTCGGCATAGAAACGACGTAAACAAGTAAATCCACTGCCATTATCACTTCTCAAAATTTTAACCCGTTTATTAAATTGTGTTTGCACCATAGAACAAAAATCCTTAATGAATTGTCCAACCTCACTTTTAGCACTCATTAAATACACCCAAACTGCTCTTGAAAAATCATCAACAATAGTGAGAAAATAATATGCACCACAACTAGAAGCAACCTTATAATCACCCCAAATATCACAGTGAATCACTTCAAACACATCAACAGTTTTATTCGTACTTAAAGGAAAAACACTCCTAGTTTGATGAGCTACTAAACAAATTCCAGAAGGATTTTTCGAATCACAAAAATCACTACTCCCGCTATGAGCCTTATTTTGACAAATAAAAGGTAAGAGAGACACAACTTTTCTAGAAGGGTGTCCAAGCCGACGATGCCATAATTCTTGTGGTCCTACTGCAGTGGTCTGATTAATATGAATGCGTTGTCGAGGCTTGAACCAATATACTCCGTCACTTTGTTCACCTGCTCCAATCAGGGTCCTCGAATTGCGGTCCTGTATAACACATAACTTATTAGTTATTGTGATATAATAATTCATTGTAGCAAGTAATTGAGACACATATATAAGATTAACATGTAAATCAGGGACATATAAAACATCATTCAGAATCAAGCCATCACTCAACACAACATGGCCTTCTTTAGTTGCCATCGTTTGATTTCCATTGGGTAACCCAACTGGCGAAGGAGGAACATTGTATATACTTTCGAATAATTTTATATTCCCGGTCATATGATTCGAATAACCAGTGTCTATAATCCATTGAGTGGAGCTACACTTACCCTCATGTTTACCAGTAGCATCATTATTCTGTGAAGAGTTTAGCATACCCAACAATTGTTGCCACTGACTATCGGAGAGGTGAGGAACACCACTGCGATCTGCCTCCCCGATTTGCTGCCCAGAAGAACTACCAGATGCATTCCCAGCAGCATTGGCGACGTTCCCGCGACCTCGACCACCACGAGGAGCTTTGCCGCCGCCGCCGCCGCCTCTAGCTGCTGCCCTGTTCTCTGCGTACCACCATTCAGGAAACCCCACAAGTTGAAAACAATTTTCTTTGTCATGCCCTGCCTTGCCATAATGAGAACAAGTTCCAGGGGTACGAGGCTTATCACTCCCCCTGCCATAGGTGGTGCCACGACCACGGGCAGCACCCTGTGCCCCAAAACCAACCACTTCAGCCTGCTTATCACTTTGACGAACAATAGAGTAATGTCGTTCCTCAGTTAACGCCTTAGAGAAGGCTGTGTTCAAGGATGGAAGGGGTTCCTGCATTAAAATTTGAGAGCGAACAATACCATATATGGTGGAGTCAAGACCAATCAAAAATTGGTGAACCTTATGTTCTTCTCGTTCCTTCACCAAAGCAGCCGTCGCACCACACTTGCAAGCACAAGTACAGCCTGGTGCAGCATAGCTGGCTAGTTCATCCCATATCATCCGCATCTTGCCATAGTAGTCGACCACCGAGTCGCCTCCTTGTTCAAGGTGAGTCAATTGATTCGTTAATTCATGAATCCATGGACCATTGCCAATCGAGAAACGGGCCTGAATATCATCCCACATATCCTTAACAGCATCAGTGATAGGGACGGAGGAACGAATGGATGCATCGAGTGTGTTATGAAGCCATGCCCCGAGCATAGAATTCATCTGCACCCATGAAGTATACATCGTGGATTCAGTCGACTTGGGTGGCCGAATCGAGCCATCAAGAAACCCAAGTTTGTTGTTTGCCTTGAAGGCATTGCGGACCGATCGAGCCCATTCATTGTAGTTCGTACCACGCAGGACCACAGGAGATATGACACGGTCGGTGTTCGAAGCGGGGTGTAAATAATACGGAGAAGAATGGTCAATACCTTTGCCATTGTTATCATCTCCCATTGTCTTAGGGAAGAAAGAAAACGTAAGAGAAAAAATAAATAAATAAATCGTTTATGAGAAAACCTGCTCCGATACCATGCTATAATCAAGAACAAGATGGCAGAAGGTTTTTCTGTATTTCTCTCTTGTGTGTTGGGAACTGCAGCCCCGTAGTTATCTAAGTAACTAGGTTAAAACTAGCTAAAGATAAACAAGCTAAAACTGGAAACAAGATATTTACATATCCTAAATATATGCAAAAGATATTAAAAACTAGTAAATATCCTAATAATTAGAATTCCATATGTGCAGGAAGCTCGAAGAGCAAGGGAAGAAGGTGAGAGGAGGAGAAGAGAGAGAGACCTACACCGGGGGGACAGAAGGCGACGTAAAAGGGTATTGCACTAGAAACTCCAGCTTAAAGCTTTGATAGTTCCATTACATGGTGGTTACTTAGGGATAGGTCATAGATGGCATTCTACCACGAATGCTACGACTGTCCTCATATATGGTTTTAGATGTAGCTGTGCAATAATATTTGGTAAATCAGCCCAATCATGCGACTTTTTCACCTTAGAATAAAGTTTATAGAAAAGTTAGTGCAGATGAGAGCTAATTAGTTTAGATAAGTGCATTTAAGTTCTACGAAAGTCTATCAAGTTCCAATGACGACTGAATGAGCTTCGGTAAGAGGTCTAATAAGTTTAGGAGATCTTCAAAAAATGCAGTTTTACTCCTGTAGACAAATAAAATTCTATTGTACAAAGAAACTATCTTCATTAGAAACACTTATTCTCGTCAAGAGAACTTGTATGAGAAGGACAAAAATGGCTCTTCTTTTTTCTAGAGATGACTAGTTGCTATTTTTGGATCCCTTTGTCTCACAATGAATCAGTGTGAAAACCTTTCACCTAAGACCAGCGTGTTCTAATCTGCTACTCCACAAGAAGAATCAAGAACACTCTCATAACACATTTTATTTAGCTGTTGTTGACACATAATCGTGTCTCCCAATTTAAGGATCCAATGATGAAACATACCGTGGTCTTAATTGGTCCGACCCAAGGGCAGAGCAGTCTGAAAAGCCATCCCAAACCTATTTCGAAAAGTGTTAAAGTCCTATTTTAAAGCCCAATTAATAATTCATGATAATTAATTGTATTTTGAGCCCAATCCTTTGAAAAGCCCAATTAATTGTTCAATAATAATTCATTGTTTTATTTTAATAAATAAATATTTGCAAAGATATTTTTTATAGTTAAAATAAGATTTTATCCCGTAAAATCGGATTTCCGGAGTTAAAAGATAAAAGAAAATCATTAAAACGCGTTTTCTAAAAAAGCTGGCTAAGGCGTGTCAAAAGTCAGGCTGGTACGCCTGGCGCACCACCGTGCGCTTGGCGCACAACCTTGCGCCTGGTGCACCTTGCTGCGTCAGGTGAACCAATATGCACCTGACTCATGGCACTGTGCCACACACTGAGCCGCGCGCTTGGCGCACTGCTCTACGTGAAGCACAACTTTTCTTTCTTATCTTTTTCAAAGCGCGTACCACATGTACGCTTTCTACTGGCATGCCGCGTCATGCGCTTGACACGTCAGTTTGCGCTAGGCGCAACTGGCTGTGGTATCCGATTTTTATCTGTCTTAATTAACGGTCTGAATCCCACGAAAGTCTCTCATTGGACTATGAGTTTTAGAAAACATTGAAGTCGCCACCCTATTAATGTCTGAATAGGGACAAATTTATATAATAAGTCATTTTAAAATCAATTTCAAGAAATATCATTTAAAACGATGATGACTTCATATGGAGAAGACTTTTTTGAAAATTGGTCTTTCATACCATGAGATAAGGTTCGGGGTTTTGGTAAAGAGGTGCGAACGTCTGGAACTCATCGCCTCTTCCGTTCTACAGAACGGGCTCTTACTAAATGCTTTATTTTCCATTTTAAAGTAATCATGGCTATTCAAAAGAAAGAAAAATCACATAATTTGCACATATACACATTAACCATTTTTATTTTTATTTATCATTTGTACATGGTAGGTTTGAGCACTGAAGTTGTACTACGTACCAATCATTGCGAGATTGGAATCCACTCATGGATCAAAACCATCGTAGTTCGATCTTATGTCTCACCCTAAATGGCCAATTCCATTGGGGAAGAAAAGGAGATAGATTATGAATAACTCACCTTTAGAATTAAACAAATCTATTAGGATTAAGGTAATCACTTCAATTAGTGATTGAAATGAGATTAAGATAATCACTTTAATAAGTGATTGAATATGAAGGAGGATCAAGATAATCACCTTAATTACTGATTGAGAATGGAGGTTAATATAATCACCCTAATTAGTAATTAAAAATGAAGGAAGGAAGGAAGTAATCACCCTAATTAGTGATTATTCAAGGCTTAAGATAATCACTCTAATTAGTGATTAAATGAGAAAAATAATCGTCCTAATTAACGATTATTAAGGTTTAAGATAATCACTCTAATTAGTGATTAAATAAAGAGTTTGAGTTAACCGCCCTAATTAGCGATTATTAAGGTTTAAGATAATCACTCTAATTAGTGATTTGATATGAAAGGTTAAATTAATCACCTTAATTAGCGATTAAAAGCAAGGTTAAGATAATCACCTTAATTAGTGATTAAATATGATGAAAAATTAAGCTAATAACCCAAATTAGTGATTAACCAAGGTTTAAGATAATCACCCTAATTAGTGATTAAATGAAAAGTTTGAGTTAACCGCTCTAATTAGCGATTAATCGAGGATTGAAATAACCACCTTAATTAGTGATCACGTTTATGATTTTCAAGAGGTCTTAGGAAAAAGGTTTGCTTCCTAATTGAAGGGTTTTGAGAAATAATCTTAATTGAAGATTATTAAGTCATTTAGAGAGAAATGATCAATTTGAGATCAAATTTAGAGATTTGTGTTTGGCTAATTGAAATTTGGCCATTTAAAGCGAGACACGTGAAACAGCCTAAAATCAATTTGGAGATCATAATTACCAATCTAATTATGTCCAATTATATAATTGATCCATTTGAAGATTATGGAGAACAATTTTGAAAATGTAAGATGGATCATCATACAATTTAACTTAGTTAGATTTGCAATTTTTCCTCTTAATTGAGATTGGGTCATTTGATTCATATACTATGATATATTGGCCCAACATGCAACATTTGTAACATTGGTTGCTCATTTTATTAAAAAGAATTGTGGAATTATTTATGACAATTATGCATAAACATCTCCATGTTTTTTTTAATTGTGATGCAATAATTATTTACAAAGAAACTATTATTACAACAATATGTACAAAATCTATGATCTATACAAATCTTCAATCTTGATCTTCACCATGATGCTCCTTGATCTTCATCTCCTTGAATGAGCTTTGGAATTCATGTTTATTTGTAAAACTTGTGAAAAATTAGAGATTAATTAACCTCTTTGATTTGATTTTTTATGATAATTTTTATTGATTTTTATTTACATGATAAAATGAATCATTTTAAGAGAAACTTAAAATTTCTTGATTTTTAATTAACATTTTCGCATGAAGAAAACAATTTTTATTTTATGAAAGTTGAGTTAATCACTTTATTTCATTTTCCAGATTGCACTTTTGTTCTTATACTAACTTGTAAAAATCATAACTTTCCGTAAAAAGCATTAAATTAAGAATGTGAAACACCTATAGATATGTCAGTGAATTCTTTATGTTATGTTAAAATTTCACAAGATTTTAGTGATAACTTGAAATATGGTGAATTTTATACTCAAACTGGTCAAAACAGGACCTTTATTCAATTTGTTATTTGAAATCCAACTTTCTGAACTTATTTTGAAGTGAATTTTGGTATGAACATTCTAGACACTTTGAAAGACTAGAATGAAATTTTTTACTTGATTTGGACATTTGTAAGACCAATGTTTTATTTTTTCCTTAACTGAAGAGAAAATCAGTGTTTTGGAATTTAGTGATTTACATGAACGGTTTTGTAAAAATGAGATAAAATTGTATAAAATTCATATGAACATGATTTTTATATTTTTGGAAATCTACTGATGTTTTATTTAAACTTGATGTTATTAGTTTTGTTTAAATGAGTTTATTTTAAACTTTTATTGACTGAACAAGCTTGTGTGGTACTGGACAAAATCAGTTTTGCACAACAAATTTGTATGATTTATAATTATTTATACAAGATTCGTTTTTTAAAAAATTCTAAAGCCCAGTTGCTTGAAACATCTTGCACTTTATAGGAAAAATACTACATCCTATTAACTATTTAGTTAATGCTGATGAAAAATAAAATAAAGTACAAAATTAAAACTGATTATAATTACAGCATCCCATTTTTTTTTTATGAAAACATGTTCTTTATTGGTGATGAACAACAACTTGATTAAGAAAAAGCACATAAACACATTGTTTCCTAAGAGTCTCCCCATTAGAGTTGACTATTCTAGGGGTGATTTAAGGTTGGGAACCTATTAGGACTTCCTCATACCCAAATCACTCCAAAAATTAAAAAATGATAAGAAGAAACAAGGAGAAAATTAGTATGTGATTAAGAAGATAATCAAGAAAATAACAAGAGCTTCAACTTTACCTTGCTAGCTCAATAATGCACTTTCTTTTGCAAAGTTTTCTACCTTTTGTGATTTTCTTAATTTCTAAGTGAGTTTCTAAATCCACTTAATTACTAACTTAAACCCTTTTTTTGTGTTTTTTTTTTGACGAACTTCTTTACTTACTAATTATTTTCCAAACTTTTACTTTCTTTTCTTGAATGAGATTTTTTTAGAGGAAGGAAGTAGTAGAGAAGATGAGAGTTTTATTGAGATTTAGAAGTTGTGAAGCTGAGTTGTTTTTAGCTCAACTTGGTTTTGAAGTAAAAAAAGGAGGGCATTTATAGGGAAATGAGGGAGATAAACTAGGGTTTTAAAGAAGTAGAAAATCAGATTTTTCTCCCAAAAAATCTGATTTTTCACCCAAAAAATCTGATTTTTCCCATCCTTAATCACCCTAACGACATCACTCTAATGACCTCACCCTAATGACATCATCAAATCTCTTTGGAAACATAAATATTCTTATTCTTTTTGGATTTTCTCATATATGAGGCAAAATAAGATTTTCAGAAAATATTCTTCCCTAAATACATCCTAATACGTAAAAAATGCATCGAAAAATGTGCACAGCAAAACTGATTAGATCACTGCGCCAAACGCAGGAGCCTGCGCTAGGCACAACTTCGTGCGCTAGGCGCAGTGCTCTGCGTCTGGCGCAGGACACTGTTGTACGCTAGGCGCACAATCATGCGTCTAGCGCATGATCGTGTGCCTGGCGCACACTCGAATCTACCGGAAAAAAATACGAATTCTTCCCTATTACACATGAGATTTGATTCTTATTCTCACTTCTTTTCATGATTCTTATTCTCTAACTAATGGATAGAGGATGTGATTAGTGGATAAAGAATATATTCTAATTCTTTATCCAATGAACAATAACTTGACCATTAAGAAAACTAATTATTACCGATTTTGGGAGACGATTAAAATCCCGACGCCTAATTGCGACTCATTTTTTTTCGTTTTTCGAAAAACTAACTTAAAAACAATTAACGAAAACTCGTCAAATTAGTAAAAATGAGCGTCATTATACTACGAATCATTTTAATAAAACGGTGGTTGTAGTTATTGACTACGACTCACGGAAAATTTTATTTCTAAGCCGAAACTGCATGACTAATACGCAAAGATGGAAAACCATACGACGAAATGAAACTTGCGCTCCGGGACGAAACACGCATTTGATGGGGCGCGCGCTCCACAATGCATGTCGGTTTTCGTTATTTTTATTTCTTTTCAAAATCATTATTTATCCGAAAAAGGGGTTCAAAATTTGGTGTCTACACTGGCGCGTGAGGCGCAGTGTCGTTTTTCCTATAAATAGGCCTGATTTCCGTACAAATTTCAGAACGGATTTTCACATTAACACACTTCGAACTCGACGAATACTTTATGAACCTCTCTACGAACTACAAAAACTTCCCTACAAAACTCATACCTTTCAAACACAAACACATTCAAATTTGCATACTTTCTGACATTCAGATTTTCAGGCTTCACAATTGCTCGTCCCGAAGGTTGTCAATCTCGCAGACTCAAGCCGCGGTATAATCCTGAGGGTCCTTAAATAAATTCTCTATTTTTATATTGAAGTTACTAATTGTTTCTTTCATGATGTCGATCTTTAATATAAAAATCGTGCCTTTGTACATTCTAATCCCTTTTCTATACTTTATTTTATATTCATATTATTATTATTCATATCTATGCATATTATATGTTTGCCTGATTATTCTATTCATATTATATGATTGCTTTTATCACCCACATGTTATAAAGTTTCCCTAGGTCTAGTTTGCATTATATGTAAACCCTAATCAGTCTTCAGACTATAAAAGTCAGTCTTAGGACTATAAAATTTCCCTAGGTCTAGTTTGCATTATATGTAAACCCTAGTTAGTCTTCAGACTATAAAAGTCAGTCTTAGGACTACAAAATTTCCCTAGGTCTAGTTTGCATTATATGTAAACCCTAGTCAATCTTCGGACTATAAAAGTCAGTCTAAGGACTATAAAATTTCCCTAGGTCTAGTTTGCATTATATGTAGACCCTAGTCAGTCATCGGACTATAAAAGTCAGTCTTAGGACTATAAAATTTCCCTATGTCTAGTTTGCATTATATGTAAACCCTAGTCAGTCTTCGGACTATAAAAGTTCAGTATACTCACTTTAAAAGTCAAGTCTACGGACTATAAAAGTTCATTCCATGAGTCTAGTATAATCAAGTCTTCGGACTATATATAAAAGATCAGTTCATACCCTTAGGCCTAGCCTGCTTGCTATCATGTAAGTTCGAAGTCTAGTTCAGTTCAGTCCAGTCCATATCTGCATATGCATATAGTTAGGCCCATGTCAGCATCATGGTCAAGCCCATACTATTCCAAAATAATACCCATCTCTTATCAGTTCTCATTTTCATTTTCATTTCTCATTTCTATTTCTCATTTCGAAAACATTATTTCTTAAAATTTACGAGGTCCACTCGATTCAGTTCATGACCGGTCAAGATATTGCAACTCAGGAATGCCTAAAGGAGAACAAAATGTGAGCCTACTCTAAAGCTCATTAATTGCGCTATCACCACCTCGACTTCATTTAGAGTCACGAAAATTACTTTTAATCGCCTTCACGATAGAGGCGCGATCACTTCCATAGGGTCTACCACCTTCACAATAGAGGCGCGATCACTTCCCTAAGGTCTAGTCCGGACCCTACACCTCAAAGAAAATTCAGAAGGTGCAACCTACATTTCTACCGCGAATTCCAACGGAATAATTCCACCTGACATCTAGTCTCGAATACCATCAATGCGCTGCGAAACATGGTCGATGACAATATACTTCTAATACTTGCTACAAGGAGAATCAACATCACCAGCAACCCTTTATTGCGCAGTGCATCAACAATTTAACAGGCTTAGTCTTTTATTTCTGGTTCCTAGGTTGAGTTAGAGAGTCCTTACCCTGAGCCATTTATGTCCTTTCCCATCGAGTCTATGTCACTATAGGACTTCATCTATTATAGCTTTTCCATTTTTATTGCATTTTATTTTTCTTTTTATTTTTTTGGCCTTTCCCAATCATTTACGTTTCTAATTCAATGATGAAACTTAAATTAAATTATCCCTAATCACTTTGACTAATACCTAAAAAAGAGATCTGAAATAAAAAAAAAAAGAAAGAGAGAAAAATGAAAAAAGGACATACTTTGGATCAGGAATTATTCCCCTCTCCCTCCATCATCCATAAACCATCATTAGCCAAATAACCTTTCAAAACCAGCGCTCCAAAAACATCCTTCAAAACCTTCCAATACCCTAAACCATAAGAACTTGTGTGCAAGCCTTACTACGTAAAAAATAATAAATGCCAGGCAAAATTAAAAAAGTAAATAAATTAAAAAGCAAGAGAAAACGCACATGACAAAAAAAGAAAAAAATGTAAAAATGAAAAAGCCAAAGGCAAAAGGAAAAGTCAAGCTAGGGGGCTTGCACACAAGTTCTACCCCTCATTCAAATCCTTCAACCCATCAAAGCTTTAACCCATATAATCCAAATCCATGATATTTACATTATCCTAACCTTTTAAGCTTTCATCGACCCTGGCTCCTTTTTCTAGGTATGTCCAAGCCTGCTAGGTTGAAAACCCGAAAGGGCGGCCTAGGCAAAAGTTAGTGCACAAAAAAAATGATAAATAAAAAAGAAATCAGATCCAAAACTACGAATGGTCTGATTCCGCAAGAATACGTAGGAATCCTCATCTCGAGGTCCGACCGCTAAAATAAAAATAAATTAATCAAGGTCTAATGATTTGACTTTCTAGAATTCAGGAGCATATTCTATCTTGATCCCGACTTAGACTCGAGTCTGAATCTAGCCTCGTTAAAGCCTTTTTCCCACCTATATATTTAAGTCACAAATTCAAACTTTTATTTTTCAATCCAAACTCTCCTTTTCCCCGAAGGACTCTCCAATAATTCCATGGTCTCTGGCGATATATGACTTTGCCTGTATCAACTTCCCGAAGAAGAATCCCCAATGACAACTTTCAACGCTCAAGGCAGATCAGCTACATTTCAATCAAGACTCAAGGTGTCTAATTCAAGGCAAGCTCACCCAAAGTGGGGGCTTCCTATATGTGGTGGTGCCTCCAAATCAAGTCAAACTCCTGAAAATTTGTAATCTGCGGACCTCGTTTACAGACCCTGATTATTTACTAAAAATAGATTTCGAAAATCATTCAATCTAATTCTAATCATTTGATCTCTCTACATATCCAGATTTCCTAGCCTTGCAAAACCCTGACCTTGCATTGCCTTTCATACATTTTAGTCTTGCATAACCCTGACCTTGCGTGACGTGTCATATTCCTTAGCTTTGCATAACCTTAATCCTTGCATAGCGTCTCATGCATCCTTAGAGAGTCTAAGTTTGCGTTATTGCATCATTGTGTGCTTTATCTGAGTTGTTTGCACCTATCTGCTAACATCTTCTTCTGCAGGTAATCAGATTGCTTGTAGTTATTGTCCTGCATACTAACTTTGTTTTGCAGAGACCGGCGTATATAGATCAAATCTAAACTGCAGAGCGTTTAGAATGGTTCTCCGTCCCGACACCGTATACTTTGACTTTCGGTTTCCTGAACCTCAGTCAAAGTGGGGGCTTCTGTAGACACATAATTGTGTCTCCCTATTTAAGGATCCGATGATGAAACATACCGTGGTCTTAATAGGTCCGACCCGAGGGCAGAGCAGTCTGAAAAGCCATCCCAAAACTATTTCGAAAAGTGTTAAAAACCTATTTTAAAGCCCAATTAATTATTCATGATAATTAATTGTATTTTGAGCCCAATCCTCTGAAAAGCCCAATTAATTGTTTCATAATAATTAATTATTTTATTTTAATAAATAAATATTTGCAAATATATTTTTTGTAGTTAAAAGAAGATTTTATCCCGTAAAATCGGATATCCGGAGTTAAAAGATAAAAGAAAATCATTAAAACGCGTTTTCTAAAAAAACTGGCAAATGCGTGTCAAAAACCTTGCGCCTGGCGCACCTTAGTCCACCCGTGTCAGGTGCACCAATATGCACCTGACACACGACACTGTGCCACACACTGAGCCGCGCGCCTGGCGCACTGCTCTGTGTGAAGAGCAAATTTTCTTTCTTATCTTTTTCAAAGCATGTACCTTGCGCTTTCTACTGGGCATGCCGCGTCAACCTGCGCCAGGCGCAGCTGGCGCTTGAGGTGTAGTGTCGTTTTTCCTATAAATAGGCCTGATTTCCGTACATATTTCAGAACGAATTTTCACATTAACACACTTCGAACTCGACGAATACTTTACGAACCTCTCTATGAACTACAAAACCTTCCGCACAAAACTCATACCTTTCAAAAACAAACACATTCAAATCTACATACTTTCAGACATTCATATTTTCAGGCTTCACGATTGCTCGTCCCGAAGGTTGTCAATCCCGCAGACTCAAGCCGCGGTATAATCCTAAAGGTCCTTAAATAAATTCTCTATTTTTATATTGAAGTTACTAATTGTTTCTTTCATGATGTAGATCTTTAATATAAAAATCGTGCCTTTGTATATTCTAATCCCTTTTCTATACTTTTTTTTATATTATTATTATTATTATTATTATTATTATTATTATTATTATTATTATTATTATTATTATTATTATTATTATTATTATTATTATTATTATTATTATTATTATTATTATTATTATTATTATTATTATTATTATTATTATTATTATTATTATTATTATTATTATTATTATTATTATTATGATTATTATTATTATTATTATTATTATTATTATTATTATTATTATTATTATTATTATTATTATTATTATTATTCATATCTATGCATATTATATGTTTGCCTGATTATTCTATTCATATTGTATGATTGTCATGCTTTATTGCTTTTATCACCCACATGTTATTGTTTCTAATCAAAGACCTAAAGAACTATTCTAATATTAATTAGATAATTTGGACAACCTGCTAGGTTCCCTGTAATTTTAATTGCATAATAACTTGTCACTAAAAATAGTCTTTTTATGTGTTTCCTGAACCAACCTAGACTAAATATTTTTAGGGTGTATAAAAACATTATATGATTATTCTTTGGCATAAAATTTATTGTGAATCGATATTTAGTAGAGGCCAGCAATGAGCAAACATGGTTCATTATGACCATATTTGTACCCTCACCCACCGAACTCAATCATATCTTTGGTTCATTTTGACCATCTATGGAGTCTAGATGGGGAAATCTACATTGGATAAGTCCCACAATTTGTCCCTACGGTTTCCCATATCCAATTAGGTTTATGATTCTTCCTTTACAGAATTGTTGGCAACTTCTTTCAAAAACATATTTTCAATAAAACATTTACAATGGGATAGTCAAATCAAATACGTGCTCACACCGCGTAGGCGAAATAAAAACACGCCTACAGCTGTTATAGTCCATATCTAAAATGAGCAACAGTCTTTTCAAAGAGAGTCACTAATGTTTAGTTTTTTCTTGGTGCAGCATGACCCGCGTGATTACTTCGATGACTATCATGTAAGTGGAACTTACAATATGCTTTTTAACGAGTGTCTGACTTATTGTCTGCTCTGATAATAGAGCAATTCATTTAGAGTCACTAGCTGTATATGTGAATGCCATGTAGTAGTAGCTTGTCTGCATGGCTCACTTTGTGCGGC
This sequence comes from Beta corolliflora, assembly GCA_947648045.1. Classification (NCBI taxonomy): domain Eukaryota; kingdom Viridiplantae; phylum Streptophyta; class Magnoliopsida; order Caryophyllales; family Amaranthaceae; genus Beta; species Beta corolliflora. The sequence continues at coordinate 740,246 of CANSZD010000774.1, forward strand.
CTATTTTGAGGTACATGCATCATAAAGCAATAGTACAGTACTTCCCGTGCATCAGTACCACAACTGATGTGGTGTACCATGCGTGTTCCAACCAATGCAAATACTTTCTTGCTCATATTTATTCAAAATTCGTCTTACTTCTTAGTTAGTTGTGAGCAAGTAACGTTGCTGGATTGGTGTTCCTAAAGCATTAAAAAACCCTGGAAATGAAAAATCAAATACTCAATATCATTGTTTTCTTTGTAGGATAAACTATGGAAAGTTGGGTGTGGTCTATTGATGTTCTACTTTATTTCCCTAGATTATGTACAACTTGGTTTCCTTCCTCGAGCTATTGCAAAGTGGGTTTCTCCACTATGGGATATGGGATTTTTTAGATTATGTGGCCATCTGTGTCCCACGGAAGCGCTTGCAGCTGTTTTTGGAGAAAACAGCCTGAAAGTTCAATTGATTCTTCATGTATCACTGGCATGGTATCCTAGTGCTTAATAAATCTCGTTTTGTTGGACTAGCATTTGATAGTAGCATGTTAGATTCGAACTGGTCACTGAAGTGGTTGACTCCTACAGGGACCCAACTTTTTGGACATACCGAAGATGATGGAACTTGAACATGCTGTTGCAATGTGCTCTCTCGTTGCTTCACTTCAGAGGTGTACAAGTCAGTGGCGATTGGAAGAGGTAACATTCTAAGAACTTGAACAAAATTGTTCTACTCCTGTCAAATGTCAATGGTGTGGTGTTATGGTATTGGAGGTAAGTTGATCGGTTTTGTTTTCTCTGCACTTTCCTAGTGTCCTTAGTCAATTGCATCGTAGTTTATTTCTGATATCATGTTATCTTTTGTGCTAGTCCACTACTCTTCTAGCTTCATTTGACTTGAACTTTATCTATGTGTTTGATGGATGTGCTTTTATTAAGCTAAATAATTGTTGTTACTCATATGAACCCCAGATTGCAAGCTATGGCTGCTGAGCATGGTGAGAAGATTGAAACTGTGAACAGGGAAAGAAAACATCAATAGGTACATTTTGTTATTCTTAGGCTTCTCTTATTTGACAATCACTTTACATTTATGTTTGATTTTTGTTACTCTGTTTGGTGTATCTCGCTGTTCTTTAGTTGCATTGTACTCTTTATTAATGATTTACTTCATCGGCAAAATGTCTAGAGTGAGTTACCGACTTAATGTGTTCTCGCATATTTCATTTCTTTAAGCAAAGATGGTAAAATAGAGACCGGGATCATCAATACTGGGTCTAATGTTTGCAGTGACTTAAGCCATAACAATTTTGGAGGCTCACTACCTTATAACCTTCCTTCTATTTTGCAGCGATTGTATGGTCTTTTTCTTTGACCTCTGCTTTTCATTACTTAAATTCAATCAATGAAGTGGATGCCATTACCAAAAAATTTACACTTTAACTGATCTTTTTCTTTAAATTGTATGGTCTTTTTCTTTGACCTCTGCTTTTCATTACTTAGATTTGCACTTTAACTGATCTGGTTTTGAAGGAAAACCGGATCAGTAAATAATTTACTGATCCGGTTTTGGACCGGATCAGTAAATATTTTGGATCTGCTGCGAGCCCACCCGATACGGACCAAAACCGGATCAGTAAGCCTGATTTTGACCGCATCGGATGAGCTTTTTTCCACAAGTACTATCGTGTCACTTGTTTGAAATATGCGATATGTACAGCTATTGTGTTAAGTTTATATCAACCTTTGATGCAATAGAGGCTGATTTATAAATAGGTGAAAATTTTGTAAATGACCTATTGCATCGCCTCTAATCTAACAAGCGATGCATCAGACATTATGCCTCACATATTACATAGAAAGCGATGCATTAGGACTTAGGTATTTCAACAGTTTCATCAAAGGCCATTTAGCACTATTTCTATCTGTCCTTTCTTTTTTTTCTTCTAAGTTTCTCACATCTATTTCTCTCTTTTCCCCCTCTTATTCAACCTCAAAACCCTAAAACTAGCTTGCTCATTCGAACTCCAACAAGGCGAATCCCTCCTAACTCCAGTGAATACCCTTCTCACTCCGACGCCTGCGATAGCTCCGCAATTTCCTATGGCGATCGTGGCCGGTATAGACATCTTGCTCGTCGTCATCCTTACTCTTCTCTCCTCGATCTCAAGGCGCGTTTCTTCACTCAACTAATTCTATGTTGTTATTGTCGATTTCACCTAGAATTTCTGCGTAAAGTTTTGAATTTTGCATTCAGAATTTGAAATTTAGGGTTTCTAATTCAATTTTGCTGGTAAATATTTAAATGGAAATTTGAAAAAAAAATTAGGGATTTCACTTTCTGATTAGGAGTGAAGAGATTAAGGTTCATTAATGGCTCGAAGTGTTTCACGGTTGCTGTATTTTTGACGCCGATATTCTCCGTCACCTGTCAGTCACCGCCATAGCCGCCGTAGCAGGAGAGATCGCAACCGTTCTCCTCACAGCCGGTGACTCTAACCGCTCCTAATTTTGTATCGTTTTTCGTTATTTAGTTGTGTTAATTATTTGCTTTCTGTTTGCTTTTAAGTAATTAGGAATTATTAGTGTAATTTCCACTAAATTATTGGTGCTTATTATTTTTTTGGGTAATTGGTCTGATGTAATAATAGGTCTAGAAGTTATTTTACTTGTGATGTTTTTTTTTGGTGTTTGCTGTGATCCAGAACTTTGGCAAATTACTTAACTTATGGGTTTAGTATGAGACTGATTATCTCTTGCATGTACTTATTCGCCTTTTTACGAATTGCCCGAGGATTTAGCGAAGTAGGTAATACTGGTTTAAAGTGTATTTTTCTAGGTCTAAGTCGAAGTGTTGAATAATTGACTTGGATTCCACGACTCCGAGTAGCCAATGGTTGGATATGGGAACTTCGTACTTGGGTTATGAATTGACTTGTTATAGTATGATGAAGCTTAGGTCATTTGAATGTAGTACGATGTTATGCTTTTGTAATTTTGTATGTTTAAGCTCTTGCCTCGCTGGATTTTAATTATTGGATGCGTTATAGGATATGAACTTTGTGAGCGGAAAGGGCTTGAATGGGTGTGTCACTAGGTGTTGAATGCTAATGGAGATTATGTATAGAATCTAGGGCTAGTTGATTTAGTGGCAAAGTTTCGGACATTCTGGGAGATGGACTTGTATGTTAGAAGGGTGATGAATGCAACTTGGGTGTTCGAAACTAAGGGATACTAGAGTTGTATGAAGTTTATTTTATAAAGTTAGAGTTGGTAGTGTGTATCTCATGGTATTATCCTTCTTTTCTTTTTCTTGTGGGTGGAGGGTGGGGGGTTGCTGTTGAATGCTTGAAGTTGAGGTTCATAGATAGGTTGTAGACACATAATCGTGTCTCCCTATTTAGTACCCTATGATGACTAATATCCCGCTCTAATTGGTCCGGATCGAGGAAATAATAAAGAACGAATCTAAAATAAAGCCAAAACCATTTCCTAACTATTTTTATTAACCCATTTTCGAAAATATTTTTTATAAATAGTTTTATTAAACCCACTTTCTAAAACGTTTTATAAATAACTTTTTAAAGGCCCATGTTTCGAAAACCTTTTAAAAATAGTTTTTACAAAAGCCTAATTTCTAAACCCCTTTTCTAGCCCAATTTAATTTATAGAATTAATTATTTAATATTGATTAGTTTTATTAATAAAAATATCTTTTATAAAAATCATCTTTCTCCAATGTGTTATTAAATATTTTTTATCTAACTCTTTTCTAAAATCTTTTTTAATAATAATCTTTTAGAAACCTACTCTCTTTCGAAATCCTATTGCATCCCAACAACCTAAACCCATATATATCCTCCCTAACCATTCAAATCATCTAACAAAAAAAAATCACACGACACAACAACAATTCTCTCAACACAAACTAATCTCCACGGCACAACAAATCACTCGACACATACATATAACAATACAAAACAAACTCAAGACGTAGTTTTTTTTAAGAGTCGTGCAACAATTCAAATTTCTAACATCCGTACAAATCAACGACTTTGGTATAATTTCTGAGGGTCAACTAAATTAACTAACTTTATTTTATTTCTTTATTTATTTTTATTATTTTTTTGAAGTTATCAATATTCTATTCATGATGTAGATTATTAACGTACTCCCGCGACCGCAAGTATTGTATATTATACTAACTCCCTGCAATATTCCTTTTTTATATTTTTATGTCTTTTTATGAATAATATTTTTTATATATTGTTATGATTATCCTGCATGATTTTATCACCCACATGTTATTATTGCTAAACAAGGCCTAAAGAATTGTTCTAACTAATTCAGATAACATGGACAACCTGCTAGGTGCCTTGTAATATTACTGCTTAATAACTTGTCGCTAAAAATTAATCTTTTATGTGTTTCCTGAACCAACTTAGACTAATATTTTTAGGGTGTATAAAAATATTATGTGGTTATTCTTTTGCATAAAATTTGTTGTGATACGATATTTAGTAAAGGCCAGCAATGGGCAACATGGTTCCTGACTATGTTGTACCCTCACCCCCGAACTCGATCTATGGTTCATTTTGACCATGTATGGAGTTAGGACGGGGAAATCTACATTGGATAAGTCCCTAAGATGTCCCTACAGTTCAATATCCAATTAGGTTTATAAGTTTTCCTCTAAAAATTTGTTGGCGACTTCAAAACATATTTCAAATAAAACTTTAACAATGGGGTAGTCAAATAATACGCGCTCACACCGCGTAGGCGAAAATAAAACCACGCCTACAATTTGGCGACTCCACTAGGGAGGATTTTAAAAAAATTATTTTTTTAAATGAGTGGGTGAAACTTGAAAAATACGATTTATTCTTCTTTTATGCCTTTGAAAAATATATTGTTTTGCATATGCATGGCTATTGTTCAGCCACCATAAGGACAATCTACCTTGCCTCATTACCACATGTTCTATGTGTGAGGTTACCCCAGGCGGTTTGCGCTTTGTCCTTCCAAAAAGCTTCATGAGCGATAGTATTGGATCTTTGTCATAAGCAAATCTACCCAACCATGGCATTGTTTTCTTGTTCATGACTTGAGAACTGGAGTGCGTCTTACACGTGGCCACCTCTTTAAGCAGAGGTACAAAGCGTGGGATCAATCTCTTAGTCATGGACCCTTTTTAGCCTTAACCTAAACCTGACCGTAGTTGAAACGTAGAACTTGACTTTAGGTTGGAACTTTGCATATTATGCTATTTGTGCTTCTTTTCGTGTGCGTGCTTTTTTAGTGCTTAGTATTACGCGATGTTTCGAGTTCAAAGTTATCGAGCGAATTTACGCGATAAAAAAGTGAAGAAAGCGTGCTTTTCCAATTATGTGTGCCGCGCGCCATTCGGCGCCCCGCACAGGAAGTTGCGTGCAGCGCCTAGTACTGCGTCGCACGCAGTGCTTGCTGCGTCCCAAGCTGCGTACCAGTTGACGTCCTGCTGTCCGCGCAGCTCTTCGTGCGTCACGCGCAACCCTTTGCTATCCGATTTGTTGTGTTGCCAACTTCCTGCGTGTAGTGTGCATTGACCCGATTTGTTGTGTTGCCAACTTCCTATCGTCCCCAATTCCCCATTCTTTGTCCCAATCTCCATCTTTTTTTTAATATCTTAATCTATTTCGAAAACTTTATCTCATATTTTTTTCAAATCCTATCACCCATCTTTTTCGAAAACTATCTCCTATCTTTTTTTTCGAAAAACTATCTCATATTCTTTTTTTTTTAAATCCATCTTCATTTTTTAAAAAATTATCTCCTCATCTTTTTCGAAAATTATTCTCCTATCTTTTTTAAAATTTCATCCCATCTCTTATCCCATATCCTTTTTAAAAATTATCCTTTCATGTATATTATCCATATTTTCATGTGCACATCATTTAGGTTTTCTTTTAGTGTCCATCTTATTGTAAAAGTCTCATCCGCTTAGGAATTTTAACTTTACTAAAAGTCCGTCTAGCTCATATGTCTAGGTTCATCCAGTTTCACTCCATTTAAAATCCTCAACCTCGTCTAACCCTGTTCATTTTAGGAGTCTTAACCTCGTCTAGGTTCACCCATCTAAGAATTCTAAGGTCGTTAGAGTTCCATCCATCTTAGAAGTCTATAATCCATAGAAAGTCCATGCATAATAGGAGTCTAAAACCATTAGAGTTTTGTCCATCTTAGGAGTCTAAATCCATTAGAATTCCGTTCGTCTTAGGAGTTTCGAATCCATTAGAGTTCCACCCATATTAGGAGTCTAAAACCATTTGAACTCCATTCATTTTAGGAGTCTAGATCCACTAGAGTTTCATGCATATTAGGAGTCTAGCATCCTTGAACGTTTACCAAATCTAGAATTCTAACGTCATTAGAAGTCTATCAAGTTTAGGATTCTGAAGTCATTAGAATTTCATTTTCCGTTAGGACTGCATTCATACTAGGATCTTTTTTTACACTGCATAGTCCACCATTCATACACTTCATGCATAACTAGAGTCCATAGGAGTCTCATTGCATTCAAACTTTTCATTTCATTTCATGCATTCTTCATTTAGTAGTCCTGAACTACAAGTGATATGATTCCCTCTTTCGGGATATATAGGCAGCCTTTACAGGTTCGAACGCATAGATCGAGTCATGCATACAAGCATTAGGTCTAGGTGCATCAAAAAAAAATCATCATGCATATAGGTTATTCAGATTCGTTCCTAGAAGCTTAACTTTTATACACTCCTTCGTTCCATTTCTCTCTCTCCATTATCACTCTATCTCTAAATCTCCATTGATGATCCATGTAGAAATCAAGTGACATTGAAATGAGCAGTCCATCAAATACCGAACAATAAGTCGCTGAAATGGCTATAGCTTTAGCCAAGCTGTCTAGCATGATGGAAGAAATAGCTATAAGGCTTGAGAAGATCGAGTCTGGTGAATCTCCTGGATTCAACAAGAAAATGGAAACTGTCCTTCATAAGGTAACCAATGCAAATTCCTATTTTGAGCCTATTGATAATACCAAACTGAAGGGGAAACTTCGCGAAAAATTCTCTGCAACTGACATCCCTAAATATAAAAACCACCTTAAATACTTGGGTCTTGATAGCTTCACAAGAGTATATAATGTGGGCATCTAGATTGAGAATGATTTGCTGAAAAGTGCCGAAGATAATGACCTCAATGTCATAGAAGCAGACACATGTCTGAGCTCAATCGCTCATTAAAGCATTTGGACTCGCTTAGGTCCAATCAGCACACGAAAAAATATATACACCTCATCTCTTTTCACTTAGAAAGAGACCTCATGAAGATCGAAGCAACGAAGCTGTCTCGTCACGTGACGTAGGAGTCTAGACTTAGGATTTCATTTTCTGTTTCATCTCTCTCCTTTTTCCCAGTCTGATATAGGATTTCCGTTTTTATTGCATGTACTCATAACTTTCAAATAATGAATATTTATTTATTTTCTAACCTTGCACTAATGAGCATCAATGGAAATCACGATTGTCGCCTCAAAAGAAATGAATTTCTAATTCTCATGACTATTCTAATAAAGGCAATGAACAACTGGCATATATAAAAGAGGCACCCCTCCCCTTCCCCACAACTATTCCTTATATTCAACCTAAATGCATAACATCCATCCCCTTTAACCTACCTCATAGGAAGTGCTTTTGACAACAATTCAATGTGAAGGGCAAGTAAAAGAAGAGAGCAACATAAAAAAAAAAAAATCAAAGCAAAAAAATAAAAGCAAAAATGACAAAAAAAATAAAAAAAAGAAGTGCAAAAATATCGAATAAAAAAAAAGAAAGATAAGCCCATCAATAGCTTTGTCAACTGTACTTTCTTTTTCCTTCAACCTTTGATTATAAACCTCCAACTTCATCATCAAAGGCCTTGACCTCAACAACCAAAAATCTTTACAAGCCAAATCATATATCTGATAAACCTTCTCATAAACAACCGACAACCGTGCATATCGCATCCCAATAAGCCATAAAAGATGAACCCAAGCCCGTTAGGTCGAAACCCCATAAGGGCGACTTAGGCAAAAGTCAGGGCATCTTCTCATTCATTAGCCTGAACTACGAATGGTCTGATTCTGCTAAAGATACGTAGGAAACCTCACCCTGAGGTCCAACCGCTTTAAACCAAACCAAAAATGCATCATTATCCACCCTTGCCAAAGACCTCTTCCAAATCCATGCTTAATATATTGCAAATGGCTCCAAAGCAAAATGCTCGGCCACCAATTAAAATGTTAAGAGCTACGACTGGCCTGATTCCATCATGGATACGTAGGCAACCTCTTTTGAGGCCCAGGCCATTCTATTTCAAAATTTTTTTAAGGCTCGTCTAGGCCCATGAGAAAAGCGCGATCGATAAAAAAAAAATCATGAATTTT
>CANSZD010000775.1:0-67500 GCA_947648045.1 Beta corolliflora
CTTTAGTTACTACCTGGATTAGAGTTAGTTAATATAGGTTCTGCAGAAAACGTAATCGCCGCCATATTCAACTGCCCACCTTCCACCTCTTTGTTCACCATCATCATGGCCACAGGCCACAGCCGCCTTTTACTACCCGTCCGAGGCACCCTATAAAGCCCAAAGTAGGCCTGCCATAAACTAGTTCTAATGTAAGCAACGGGCTGTTTACGGCAATGAAAATAAGATTATACTTGTTTCATTTCCAGAAACTTCTAGATTGCTTAAACTTGAACTATTTTGCAGTAAGGTTACTTTGAGATGCTACGGCAATGAGTGCAGCTGGTGTTTACAGTTTACACCGTCGTCAGTTGCTTATTGGACTAAGGACTGTGAAGGATATCTCAGTAGGCACTTACAGGCGGCTGCAGCTGGGGGTTACTGTGCAGGGGGTGGAAGTTGAGTTTTTTGCTTTATATTAAAACAGCGATCGTGTACTCTTTCAGAAAGGTATGGAAGTAACTAAAGATGGTTAGAAGTGAAGTTTTAGAGTGTTTACAATTGTTCTTATGGAGGTTGGAAGGTGATAGAACTAAAAATCATCGTTCGAGTTATTGGAAGCTTATAGTCGCGAATGTAAAAGTAGAAGTTGAATATACTCCTTTTCATGCAAGATGATATGTGATTCTTTCCAGTTTCCATGCAAATTGCGAGTTATACTAGTATTTCATGAAAAATTCAATTCAAAGTTATTGTTGAGTTGATGTAAAAGTTGGGTCTATACTTTGGTGGGTCTACAAAAGTTTGGTGGGTCTACAACAGGTTTGGTGGGTCTATACTTTAGGAAAATTTACCTAATGCTAGAATTTCATGAAATATATTAACGGCTATCATCTAAGTCAAGGGTCACCTATCTTTCACTTCTGTATTTTTTTGTTCTTCCTACTTTTTAGTGGATGCGTTTCACGTGTCTTACTACAATTTTAAACATTTTTAATTACGTATTAATAAAAATTATAAGTTATTGAATATTAATAAAGTATTCGTTGGGGCAGAATCGAAACAATTTCACGTGTTTATCTTTTCTTATATATTGAGGAAGAATAGAAAATTCTCTCACTTGTGAATAGTGTTAAGATTCCAAGTAGGAAGCACTAAAAAATACGGATATACGGATAGAAAATAAGACTCAAGTTTGGCTTGTTGGTTGGAGGCTCCTTCACTCTTGTGACAAGTGTTAGATTCTGCCGTTTGGAAAGTGGGATCCCCGAATTTCACACTTCAAGGGATATTCATCTTACTTGAAAAAGAAAAGTTTAGCGATAGAAAATAATTAAAAACATCTACGGTATGGGTTGAGCTAGGTAGTAGGAAATATAGAAATTTAACTTATTAATTGGATTACGAGTTAGGGCTCGGTTTGGTTTGATAGAAAACATTTTCCATAGAAAAACGTTTTTCCGGTGGAAAAAACAAATGAATATTAGTTTTTCCTTTGTTTAGTTTGACGGAAAATTATTAAGCTAAGAAGGGGAAAATGGAAATGTTGGGAATGAGAGAGTGGAGGAAAATAATTTTCCTTCAAATTTTGGAGGAAAATGTTTACAAAGGGATGGAAAACTTTTTCCCCTTAGTTTTTCTTTTTGAATCCACTTGTCCAAGCAAACAACGAAAAATGGGAAAATAGTTTTCTAGAAACACGTTTTCCTCCAAAACAAACGGAGCCTAGGTGGCTCTCAATTTACATGCTCTCTTCACCTTTTAAAAAAGGTTATCGAAATATAAGTTTCAATAAAGGCTAGTAAGTTTATTTCATAAATATAAAGGACTTCAGATAAGAGGTTTTTAGGTGAAGAGAACAAAGGTAAGCCTCACTCACATCTCATTAAGTCATTAGTCTCAATGATGCCGGATAAGTAATAGTGCTACTTTTTCTCCAAAATGAGAAACATATATTATATGGAGTATGTCATTGTCACCTATCATTAAGGTGGAGAATCCATGAGAAACCTTTTTGTAATGCTAGATGGACAGGGTTAGCATACTGCCTTTTCAAAATCCAACATACAAACAATTGTAGCTTAAAATTTTGTAAATTTGTCAAAGCTAATTTCTTAGCTATATCAAAACTCTTCTTTTTGGATGTGACTATTATTAGTAGTTGCTCCATTTCTATGCTTTAAACCCTACTAACAATATTCACCCTCAAAGTGAAGTTTTGTTACTAGAACCACCTAGTGGTGTCAGAAACAGATCTGACCGTTGGGTCAACCTGATACTGACCTGACTTGAACCTGGTTCGACCTGTGAGGGTCAGTCCCCAAACTTGACCGAAACCTGACATGGGATTACCCAGACCTGATCGACACCTGACAATATTATATTCTGACCTGACCACACAGACGTGCATTCAAACCCGAACCCGACCGTATCTCAACCAGGCATTAACCCAAAACTCGATTAGGCCCTGTAAATACTCGGTTTAACCCGATTTGTTTATGACGGACCCGAATTCAACTATAATTCAGTTGAACCAGATAAAATAAGATTTGCCTTATTTGATCCAATTTTTCAAACCAACTTATTTTGGACAACTAAACCCCACAAAATTATTATAAGTTGGTACCAACTTAGAAATATTTTTTTTATAACATAATCTTTTAAAATGTTGCAATTGATACATATAAAAATCTATATAATAATTGATATATTTCCTCCGTTTTGTTTTAAATGAAACATAACATTTGGAATTTAGAAACGTCCTCTTCATAGAATAAAAGTTATATTTGCCCTTTATATTCTACTTCATACAACACCAAGGTCACCAACTAATATTTACACGTATCAAAAATTCTGCATTAAAGTATCATTGCTATCAAATTATTCTAGCAAGCACATAAAGTAAATGACAAAAGCTAATCTAACTGACAACATTAATTAACATCTGGAGAATGGTGGGAGCAATATGGGGATTCAGCACGAGTATTGCAAAAAGTAGCCATAAGAATCCTAAGCCAAGTTTGCAGTACTTCAGCATTCGAGAAGCAATGGAATATGTTCCAGCAAATACATTCAGAGAAGAGGAATAAAATCGACAAAGAAGCACTGAACGATCTCATCTACATAAATTACAACCTCAAGTTAGGAAAACCCAAGAACAAGACCTTCGATGTGGATCCAATTGTAGTTATACCTTGTATCAGCAATTGTAGCAATGAAAACCTTTGTATGCTACAGAAGAAACATAACCTTTCCAAATTATGTAAAGTATAATGCAACTCACAAACATAAGAATCAAGAACATCTCCCAGGCTTCAAATTCAACAACATACCATTAACAAAAACATTACTCGCAACAAAAAAAAGAAATTGATGTCTCTGTTATACCAAATTAATTCATCATAAAACTACAACAATCTGAATCAAGTGAATGAAGTTAAAGTAAGGATAAAAAAACGTTCAGAAATTGAAATAAATTAAGAATATATAAACTAACTTATCAAAGAGAAACAAGATTGAAATGAGTAATTACAAAAATAATTCAAGGGAAAAATCACAACATTATACATTTGACAGATCTAACAAAAACAACTACAAAAATAAAAATCGAAAATCATTCAAGAATTAAAATGAAATTAGAGATCAAAACCCTAGCTTGGACGGGAGCTTCGACCTTTATCGGAGCTTCGAAAAATCGTAGCTGAACGAAGGCGAAGACGAGAGGATGTTGGTGCTAAAACACAGCGGCTTTAGGTTGAAACGAACATGGTGTCTGAGTCTTCGACGAAGATGGTGGTTGAGTCTTCGACGAGCGATGATGAGAGATTGTGGAGAGTCTTCAAGGAGGGACGAGCGAGGATGAGGGTGGTGGTTGAGTCTTCGACGAGCGACGGAGTGGGGTGGTTGAGAGTGTGGTGAGAGTGTGGTGAGAGTGGAGTGGGTGGTTGAGGGGATGGTAGGCTGAGGAGAAGGAATGGGGATTAGGGTTTTAGAGAGGAGTGATGGAGAGAGACGATGGAGAGATGGGTTTGAGAGATTGATGGTTAGATTTTGATCCATCTTAAATCAAGGGTTCTAATTCATGATCCATAATATTCTTTGGCCAATAGGAAAAGAGAATGACCTAGCACATGGATTGATGACCTAACATATGATTGGTAATCTTATATTCCTATAATCTTACTAATTCTTGTCTTGGTTTAGTAACTTTTACTAACTTTAATTATTAGTTAATTATTTTATAATAATTTGAAATTTTGGTTATTTTTATTATAATTATTATGATTAGTATTTAAGTATAACTATCATTTATTAATTAGCATAATATAACCATTATAATAATAATAATAATAATAATAATAATAATAATAATAATAATTATTATTATTATTATTTAATTAGAGTTATGAATTGAGTTTCTAATTTTTTATTAGATCTTATAGCGTTAATTATACAACTATCAGTCTATAACTCAATCAAGTAATAGTATGATTATATTTATTTAAGTGAACTTATATGTAGTGTTACATTGACTTAGATTATCGACTTATAATGATACATTCATTGATCTCGTCGGATAACAACTTGTTTCAATTCAAATACTTGTTAATAGTTTCGAAATGCATTTTACATGAAGACTATTGGCTAAAATTAGAGCTGATTAACAGATGAGGTCGGGTCGTGTTCGGGTTCGGGTTAATAATAAACGGGTTGAACATGTTCCAACCCAAACCTAACCCGTTTATTAAACGGGCCACAAAACTCAACCTTGACCCGACCTGTTTATTAAACGGGTTACCCATATAACCCGTTTAACCCATTTACATATTTATTACTATTAAATTTTTATTAAAATTTATTAGTTTTCAACAATAAATTCACATAAAAGTATGCATGATTAGATTTTCTTTTCAATTTTTGTGTTCTACAATTAGTATTTTTAAAATTTTCACCAACTTTAACACAACTTTTTAGGAAATTTATATTTTAATGAGTTAAACAGGTCAAAGCAGGTTAATTTCGGGTTGAAAATGTCAACCTTAACCTAATCCATTTAATTAAATGAGTAAGTCGTGTCAACCCATTTACTTAAATGGGTCAAAAATCTCAACCCAAACCCGCTTATTTCTGGTCGGGTTCGGGTTCGGGTTCGGTAAACGGGTTGGGTCAGTTTTTCACAGCCCTAGCTAAAATAGTGTATTATTATCTTGAATTAGCTTATAATCTATATTGATACATTCATTAATCTTATCTGGTAACAACTTTTTTTATGAAGTAAGTACTTATTAACTTATTGGCTTATGGTAGATTAACCTTGTTAACGATTAACTTCTTGATTTTGATTTTAACAAATTAGAATTTTAGAAAGAATCGAAGAAGTTGGGATTTTAGTAAGATAAACTTGTAACCGAATGTTCACACAAGTTGATTTGACTTAATCGTTTGATGATTGATCATTAGTGACTTTTAACGTATATTGTTTAATTATATACTCCGTTGGAGTAACACATGAATGCAATAAGCCCTTAACCAATAATCTAAGTCTTAGTTTAGTAACTTTACTCATTTATATAAACTGTTGTTATGTTTATTATTATTGTACAACATATGAACCCTCGTTATAATCACTTAGGCCTCATATGAACCATAGTTATAAACATATGATTGTCATTTGTTATAATATTATAACCTATCAAGAGTCATTATACTACTTTATAATCAATAGAGTATTAGATTGGTTTTACGATTATTTTGATACCAATGTTATACTAAAATGTTTAAACATAATGATAAAATAGTTTGTTTATACTTTATCATATATAGTCACAACATAATACTTATATACCGCGTTATGTTTGTTATTGTTATTATTAGCATTGTTGCTATTATTACTATTAGTATTTATATTGTTATTGTTAGTATTCCTGTTCTTATTTGTATTACTATTGCTATTGTTAGCATTGTTACTATTACTGTTATTATTTGTATTATTATTATTATCATCATCGCTTTATGTTTTATTATTATTATTATTATTATTATTATTATTATTATTATTATTATTATTATTATTATTATTATTATTATTATTATTATCATCATCATAGCTATTGACAAACTTATATATCAATCATAATGCTTATAATAATAAATCATTTATATAAAACTTGGAATTGATCGTCTACTCGTTATTATTGTCGTTGGTTATAATATATAATATTAGAACATATGAAGAGTCGTTCTACTCCTTTACTCATTAGAGTGGTTTTACGCAGTTGATTAGTCGAAATAAGAGTTGACTAAGAGCATACACTAAACATCACGGTAAACAATATAGTGTTTTTATTAGTTTTTCGTTTTCGTCCATATATTTATCGCACACACACATATGTATACATATGTCGATCTTAATACTTTTGATAATATGATTCGTTTACAAAATCCATAACAAAATCAAAATGACACGACCGGGAGTTAACCGAAGTTGAATTGACGTTCAATAGCGAATGGACCCGATGCTTCACAATGATCGAACTAAGGTCATTAGTGATTCAACCCAAGTACACTTGACTCTACCTAAGCGTACATGAAATCCAAATACGACCTGCGCAAACCCGGTTAAAAAATTTCCACGGGTGATCATACTCGGGAATGGATCGACTTGTAAATGGAACGCTCAGAACTGTCCGGCACCCGGCAATCCCATGATTCAAATGTGATCGACCCAGTTGAACAAAACCTGACCAATCACGACCTGGGGCACTGATTGTCAGAATCCTGACCTGTCCGGGTCTGATCTAGTTCACCGTGGGTATACCCAGGACCTGTTTGAGAACCTGTTTTGACACCACTAGAACCACCCCTTGACTAGAAAAAGTACTCTGTTCTAATTAAAACCTTCCTTTTATATTATGCTCACATAACCACTCATATCCATTCGCCCATTTCTAATTGATGACTATGACTTAAGCGTGATCATTTGAGGAAGGATCCTCACTTAAGGAACGGGTATCTGATGAAAGAACCTGTATATCAGGGTGGTTCTGAATTAACATTCCTATACAAGTTTCTTATAAAATGGGCAAGGATAGTTGTGCAAAACGAAGTCAAAGTTGAGAGTGGATCTGAATAATTATATTACTATTTGTAGTTTGGGTAGGTTTCGAAATAAACCCATCACTTTGGTGTAATTTGATTGATAATTAGTTCAAAAGATAATAACAAAAAGACTGTACTTTCAATTTGGCAAGAGAACTTAGTAGTGCTTTGGAGTGAATCCACGTAACAAGCCATGCTGTCATAAGCTATGCAAAGTTTTATTGCAAGAGATATATTGAGGCCATAGATTCTGGTCAAATCTAAGCAAGATGGGTTGATTTCATAACTGAAAAATGCCAGAGTCTAAATGGTTGGAGAGAGGAGACAGAAATGAGCACATGTAGAAACTTCACCGTAGGATTTCTTTTTAATCACGTCTAAAACTTTTGCAAATTTTTGATTTATCATCTTGGCCTTATATTGACCCTTTTCAATAGTCCATTACTAATACCAGATATTGTCTTCAGATTCATAGCTGCTCACTGTGAACGGATAGTTTCACGCCACGACGAAGGGGCTCCTTTCGCATCCCAATTTGGACATTATCAATAGAATCTGAGCAATTTACTATTGAAGTATCCATCAAAGCTATGAAATTTGGGCCATAAAAGGGGACGCCTTACTATTCACCTGGTCTCTGAAGAATGTGAAGCACTGATGAGCAGCTTTCAGAGTCATCCCTGAAAAAAATTCATTTTTTTCTGGAGATCTTTGTCAAGAAAACTTCTGGATTAAGGTCTGATTTTCAAACTTAAAGAGCTTTTGAATTGTTCTTTTTTGCTAAATAAATTAGAAAGATTTATTTGATTGCACTTTCAATTTAAGTTGTAGTGCCCTTTTGCCCATCCTTGAGGTGTCTTTTCAGTATAAGAGCATTAATAGGCTTGTAACTGAAAACAGATACTAGCTATTGAAATGACAACATTAGATATTTTGGGGTAATTTATGTCGAATTTCCGAATCTGTATATTTTCTTTTCAATTACTCCCTCCGTTTTTTAGATGTAACATTGACTTTTCACATTTGTTTGCGCACAACTTTGACCGATAATATCTCTAATTGTATAAAAGTAAAAATTATAAAAAATATATATTTGGAAAGTGTATACCGTGACGAATCAAACAAGATCCCACACGACTATTTTTTCTTATGTATAAATAACAATTAATGGTCAAAGTGTATTGGATGAATAGTCTTGAAAGTCAATATGTTACATCTAAAAAAAAAAGGAGGAGTATTTCGTTAAGGGAGTGGCTAATATTTGGCCCATCTCTCCTTTTTCATATTACCTAAAAGGTGACGTGTTAATAAACTTAAGTTTAAATACAGGCTACCTAATTGAGTGGCATGAATAAGGATATATGGGCCAATTTTGTTTCATAACTAAAAAACCAGTGCAGATAAGCTCCAATACAAAGCTTTTTCATCAGTGTCAAGTAGAGATGATAATGAGCCGAGCTGAACTCAGGTAGTTTGCGAGCCGGTTAGGCTCATTTTCACCCCTACAACTAAGTTTAGGTGTAAGAATCAAGCTCATATCAGATCAGTCCTAATACTGCCGGAGCTAGGAAATAGTGCAACTTTTTCTCCAAAATGAAACATTTAATGTCATTTGTCACCTATCATTGAGGTGATAAATCCATGATAAACCTTCTTTTACTACCAGATGCTCGGACAACATTGTGGCTTGTCCAAACTTGAATCCTACCAACCATTTAATTTTAGTTTGTAGGTTATAATTATGACAAAGTTGGATTCTTAGCTAAACTTGACAACTTCATTTAGTACTGACATTGTTTTGACTCCTAAATCTAATGATTTGGTCCATTTAATTGTTGTCTAAATTATGGTTCTAAAAATGTTTCCCCACGTCATGTAAATGGTAGATAGGTCTTTCAAATAGATTCATTATCAGTTTTCTTGTCTTGCTTGTTCTGTGTTCATCTTTCGAAGGACCACACGGTTGGACGATCTTGAGAGTTACATTTCCTTTGTAAAATATCCTTTTTTGAGTAATATCTAGCATTCTCACCTAGCAAGTTAAATTAGCTAAATTTGGCTAACTGAAGTTTTATCACGTGAGTCGATGAGGGACAATTACGTAATTTCATTTGGGGTAGGGTCCATAATCCTTTATATATTATCTAGGGTGCGTTCTTTTCACCTTATTTTTGTTGAACTTATTTATACTTATATGAACTTTTGAAACTTATTAAAGCTTATTTTACAAGTTTTTAGAACTTATTAGAACTTACTCGAAATATATTCGAAATTATCTAAATTAATTAGACCTAGAACTTTTTTTCATGTGACTGAACGCACTATTAGTCAATCAAAGTTAGACCCAACAAGAGTTTATCATTCTCATGCAACAATATAACTAGACCAACAAGAGTTTTTCAGTCTCATATAACACTTGTACATATGTAGATGCCTCCTAGAAATGTATACTACATTTGTTAGATTCTACTTACACCCTACTCCAGACCGCACTACCTTCAGATGAGAACCGAATCCACGACTTTGTGGGTCGAAGATGGAAGGGCTACTAACCTTCGACTTCGTTATTCTCTTCATACTTGTTTACATTAAAAGTATTTTACAATAATACAAATATGTTGTCCTACATAAGTGCAATAAGGTAAATCGGACAGTCGAGGACTTGGAGTACCAAGGTTATCCTTGATGTTTTTCTTCTGCTTTCCCGTGTGTTAGAACTTAGAAATCTTTAAGATGATTGCACTACATTTCCATTTCCTCTTTGCTTCAGTATTGTCTGTGTTCTATGCTTGGCGATGAAGTTTCTGTACCATGCAACTGATAGTTTTGGACTCCGCTTTAATGTATGATAATCAACGTGGTATAAACCAAATCTTTTGGTGTATCCATATAACCACTCAAAGTTGTCAAGCAATGACCATGCAAAATATCCCCTAACATCCGCTCCTTGCCTGTTCGAATCGAATACGAATTGCAAAATTAGTTGCTTCATAAAAAAAAACATCGGCACTAAATTATCGGCCACTTTTGATTCAAGATCAGTTATGACCTTTCTGATACCTGGTAATAACTAGTGGTAATGGCCTAATGGCAATGGATTCATAATTAATGTTGTAAATTCGATCATACCATTGTCATGGTATTGGGAATGGCTTGTGATCCTCAAACATATGCTTTTTTCCACAAATTCTTATCACCACTTGTTACTTTTATTAAGTGGTAGAGTTATGAGAAAAAGAGGTATGTGTAGATTGCTGAGCATCACCATCCATATTGAGATATGACTTTCTTCACAAATTTACCTATGATTTCATTACGATTACCACCATATATTGATACTACTAAACGGGGCTGTTAGGGACAAAATGAGTAATAAAGAAGATTGTTACTTTCAATCTGTCAAGAGAACTTACTTAATAGCCCTTAGGAGCGAATCTAGGTAACCGGCCATGTATTCGACTCTCTTAGTATCACTAAGTAATTCATTGACAACGGATTTCTGATTGCTTTCTTGAGCATACCCTGCCAGATTCAGACTATCTCTATCAGGAACTGAATTAGATAGAAAGTGCAATGGAATAACTTCACGTTACTGTGATCTTTGCGAGCTTACCGTTTTCTGTTATGAACATGGGTGTATTATTGTATCTCTCCTTTACATAGGTAACCATTTTCTCCATCCCTTGTGGGCTGATGTACAGCCAATCCATTGCTGTCTGTATCAAATCAGAAAGATGAACAAGTAAATTCAGTCACCCCAAAAGTCTGTTAAACAACAATAAAGGATGCTGCTATAGGCAAGTTTTTGGATCTGTTCATTTTCAGATATTGGTTTTAAGTATCAAAAGTTAATTATGATATATATAAGTTTATTATGGCCCGTCAAACAAAAAGAGACCTTAGTAAGAATATGTAAAGAATAGACTTTACAACTATTCGAACAAAAACAGATTTAGTAATGTCAAAAGGTTCTCATTTAGGAATAGTATTTTCCAATTCTATCTTGTGCTTTAGATGTCTAAAATTCAATGTTGACAGCATTAAATCCATTTTGGTTAGCATGGTCCATAGTTCTGTTATTTTTTTTGTACATTTCATTAAAGTTCAACCTGTCTATTTTTGTTGATTGTTCTGAACCTCTTTTTAGATTTTAAAACAGTGAAAAGCTAATGAACAAGCCTACTTACTGGTTCACCGATCAAACTGCCATTTTTCGAAGGAGTTCTCAGGTATAAACCTTCTGTCCAGGAAACTCCAGGTCCAGCTTTGCATCTTGAGAACATACAGTCCTGGGCATAATAACTTGAGTAGTGGTTGATGCCAATGAAATCGAGCGCATTATTTAGTATCTTCTGTTCTTTCTTTGAAAATCTTGGTAAATTTGGACCCAGAATCTTTCGCATTTCTTCTGGGTATTCTCCAAACATAATTGGATCCAAAAACCTGCTCAGTATTAAATCTATTAATACAAGTATCATTATCTTCTACTGAAAATTTGTTAGAGTAATTGGTTTATGACAGTAAGGTGAATTAGACTAACCAGTTCAGGAAGAAAGACTGAGCTCTTTCAGCAGCTAACTTGTCTAACGGTGAATTGCTGATCGGTTCGAACCATATGGCATTCTGAACAATCCCAATACTACCTCTTTGTTTTTCCTGCTTGTTTAACAAAGTTAGGTTATGCTGTCTTCAACCTAAATCAGGAACTTATTATCAAACTAGATCAGCCTAGGCCAGAAAATGTCAGACCAGATCAGATGTTTGATTATAATACTTATCCCTCCAGAATGATTCAGGCCAGACTAGACTAGACCAGATCCTAAGAGAGTACACCGGATCTTAAGAAGTTAGACCAGAATACCTATTGAAGTAAACAGGATACAATTTATCCTAGGATGTTTCATTTACCTTCAAAAGAAAATCAAGTTTTAGGATAAAAAAGTTCAGATAAGACTTGAGAGCCAGAAAAGTGCCTAAAACACATTCTATGTCAAATTTAGTTAGTGGAATTTTTATCACAGTGCATGCATGTGCTTATAGAAAGTTTCAGATCCTTGTGCTAAGCTACCAATTACCAATACCTGGTATTTGGCTCTGTACAGATTTACAGCAGCTGCATGAGCGAGGATAACATTATGAGCTGCAATGAAAGGTTCTTTCTCGGAATCTCCTTTTGAACAATTTCCGAATAATCCTGAGCATCGGTTTGGTGGGTATGTGCCAGTGCGGTACCCATAGTTGATATTAACATTCGGCTCATTGAAGGTTGCCCAGTATTTCACCCTATCCCCCAAGTATTTGAAGCAGACATCTGCATAATATGCAAAATCCTCCCTGCAAGTAATGAGCTTTCAGGACTCTGATCTTATCATTTTAAAGCAACTTCTGAGCTTGTTTGAGATCGTTTTGAGTTATCGGTTTTCACTTTTCGCATATAAAAATGTGAACTCACTCTGTATTTTTAATGTGTGTTAAACTTTTTTACTTAAACTAGGCCTCAAACATAGAAAACGTCGAAAAAAAGCTGGAAATACAGAATGTTGTTTCTGAAAACCTTGTTCTAATTCTCAAAATGCTTACTGTATTTCATGGCTAAGCAATCCACCGTATCTGTCCTCGAGTTCTTGAGGGATGTCAAAGTGGTTCAATGTCACAAAAGGTTGAATCCCTGCTCATACACATGTTCTACTTAGCCAAGGGAAAATATTTGTTAAGAACCAAGAAATTTTTCTGTTGAACGTGACAAGGTGTATTTGCTTAACTTGTTAGGCAACTAACAAGGAGGAAATGTGTAATGTACCCTTAATGAGAAAGTTGTTAGTAAGGCAGAACAAGTTAGTCAAGCAAGGACGGTATTGACACCCGCCTCCTGTTAGTTGCCTAACTGCTAGTCAACTAGTCTTATTTAACCTCAAAGAGCATGCTCTTTCACTTAGAACAAACCTTTAGCAAGTAAAGTATCAATGAGCTTGATGTAAAATCTGATGCCTGCTAAATTGATGTCCCCATATCTTCCTTCTGTTTCATAAATTCAGTGGATTGTGGGTAGTGTCAGTTCATTCTCAATGTCAATAAGCAGTGTCTCATACGTGGTTTAATTTTGTTTTTTTTCGCCGATCAGTAACTGTGATTGGAGACATGATCTTGTAAAGAATCGACGAGCTTACTTGGTAAAATTCGAGTCCATGAAATCGAGAAACGATAGCTGTTGAGTTGGAGATCTTCCATCAGCTCAACATCTTCCTGTTTCACAATGGTGACAATATTGCTTGGGTAGGTTAACATAGTTTGATACAAATTCTCTACTGAAATAGGCACTTTTTAAAAAAAAAATATTAGATAGTGAAGATAGAATGAAACTTTAGGTCGCCGCCTCTACAATCAAATCAATTTATTAGACCTTATTAGTTTTTGTTTCACCTTATTTACACCAAATTGAACTTGATCAGCTTTGTGTGTGTGTTTTAAAAAAATAAAGAGAAAGCATTGGCTTGAAAAATCAATTCAGCATGCTAATATTATATTCGTTGGTAATAGATAGAGTAGTTTACTAGTATTATATGGTGGGATTGATCATGTGTAAGTGTCTGAAAACATATTTCTTCGATATTTTTCATCTGTTCTTTAATCCGGCCTAGGATGCCTCATTTAGTCTGGTTTCGATATTATAGGCTCCCACTCGATGGTTGTTACCAGCAATGTTGCATGAGTTATAACCTGTAAAATAGGATCCATTAAAACAATTTGGGTCCTGAGTGAGTGAGTGTTGTACAGACATCAATCAACAATAAGTCCATTATGTTACAATTAGCACGTTTACCATGCAATAAGGTGGTTAAATTTCAAATAAAAAGACAAATTAAACGTCCTTTGTCAACTGTAGTATGGTCATCCTTTTGACATGGAAATCATTTATAAAATTGTACATTATTGATTATGAAATTTGTCATTTACTAATTACCTCTCCTATTACATTTTTGTGGTTTTCTTTATATATGGACCGACCGAGCATGAGAGTATGGTCCCAATGCAACCGACTTTACAATACTTGGCGCTACGCTTATGAAGATGACATCAAGGGTATCAAACTGACATTTCAACACACAACAATTACATAATGTGACGCATTGAATAAGAAGCAGCAGTTCCACGTAAAACACTCATGCACTATTGATTTCTTTATTTTTATTTTTTATAAAGTAGTTTTCTTTCTTAACAAACATAGAAATATAGTCCATGTTGCAATATACCCCCTATTACTACGTTGTGTTTTGAACAAGAATTTAGGTAATGTCACTTTTAAACTTTTTGAATGGTATTTTTTGATTCATTTAATGTAAAATGAGGGGGACAAGTGAAAAAAGAGTATTTTTAGGTGGCAAAAGAGAAAAACAAATATAATTATACTTTTCAATGTATAACTTTGAGGCTTGAGCATTAATACTTTTTAACATTGAATATCCTTAAGTGTTCGTAGGGCCGTCTTGTACAATTTTGGGGCCCGATGCTAAATTAAATTTTAAGGATTGAAATTTTTTGGTCAATAAGAAGAGACGGAAAAGTCATTAATATGTTTTTTTAGAATAGGAAAAGACGAAGTAAAACATCAGATAGAAATTAACTTCTTTGACTGCATCCAACATTACACTCGATAAATTGAAAAGGAGTGACTTCTAATTAGTTTTCGTTTTTTTTTTACTTTGGGCGGACTACTAATAGAACACTTATATTTTAGGGGGTATTATGCAGTTGCTCACCCTGCACATGGCATTAGCCGCCCCGAATGTTTGCATCAAACTAATTAAATGGTTTTACCAGATAGCGGTGGTAGTGATCAGTGGCGACATCTCCATTGCTCTTGTCTACTATCATTCCTGTTGAAGAAACATAATTTATGATTGTTACTCCCAGGCCCCAGTACACACAAAATCAATCAAAATAAAGAAAGAAGAGGAGGATCTAAGTAGTAAAATCAAGGGCCCCAATTATTTTTTGGGTGATATGATGTTTTTACCCCTTAGGTTTTAAATTTTCCCACCAAAACAAATTAAGTCATGCATGGTCGCAAGCAAGTCACTAGTCATTTTCAAAGATGAATAGAAATATCTAATGATTATCATAAGGACTATGTACTCATAGTTTCCACCGTAGATCGTTACAAATGGTTAGATTTTATAAGAGACCTTTGAATTACATTTTCCATGGGAAAGAGGAAATAAATGCACAATACTCTTCTCCAAACATGTTTGCCATAAATTCCATGTCATGATCCCATCCATACATGTACATTGTCGTTCTCGTTTCTCCATCTCACTTTTCACTAACTTGCATTGCAACCGTTCTTGTTCGACTTTCTACTTCTTTCCGTACCTCTTTCTTCTCTTTATTGCTTGTACCCCGCCAAGTATACTCTCTTATGCATAATCATTACTCTTTTCACCATTTGTTCAACTTGGGGTCAAGTTTCAACCCCATGTGATTGGATTGTAGTTGATCCAGATATTTCATCATTGTACAATCAACAATGTACATGCTCTTAATGTCAATGATATCATGAATACAAATATCAAAAATATAGTCCTCTTAATTCAAAAGTACCAATGCACCATCACATTAAATCAGCTTGGTATCAACGGTGTTCATATCTAAAGTCACAATTTTTTTTTTTGTTTAAAAATGTCTACTTCCTCTGTTTTGAAATAATCGAAACGCTTTTCTCAAAAAATTCTCACATTAAAAAAAAGCGTTTCATTTATTTCAAAACGAAAGAAGTACAATGATTTATAGTATAAAATGCATTATTGCGAACTTTAATAGAAGTATGAAAATTTTAAAAAATTATGACTGAGTTTTAGTAACGTTATAGTCAAATGCTTTTTTAATAATTAATACTCACCTGATTTATGCGTAAAAGTATCCCAATTGTTGAGCCCTTTGCCATCAACTAAGTAGGCACCTTCATACTGAGAAATGCAATTTTTTTTTACATAATTTAGCAGCAATCCAGAATATTCCAGATGACATCAATAAAGGCATGAATGCTTCTATATAATTACAATGATGAGAAATAAATTACAACGGCATGCATGCCCTTATCTGTAGACTTAGGTGTACAATACTAAGTCGGATTCATTAAATCCACCTAAGCATAAGCAGAATATTGCCGGGTGTATTGTATGCATGTTATGGAACTTTTTTAATTTGCTCATTTAGAGCTCTCACACTATCTTATATGGGCGCGATACAACCGGATATATAATAGAAAAGTTACGGCACAAGACATGGCTCTAACTAGCTAGGCTTAGACCAATAGCTTCATACAGTCCCGGCTAGATAGGTAGAGCCTAAAGCCGTGCACAGCCATGCTTAAAGCTCAATACAGAAAAGAAAAAAGTGAACTTTCTAAACAGAACTTAACCAATAAGTGAAAAACTAAAAAATTAAAAAGTTCAAGGGATAGAAAGACCTGATATGCAGAGGAAGCACTACCAAAGAGGAAATTAGAGGGAAGTGTAAATGATGAAGATGAGGCAGCTTTGTTTTTTGGAAGATTGGGAGTGTTGGAATGAGACAAAGATATTGAACTAATAACATTAAGATAAATAATTAGTATGAAGAAGATTTTGGTGGTGGTTGTTGGTAGTGGTTTGAACAGCATTTTGGGATGCATTTTCATCATCAATTTGTAGTAAATGATGATGAAAGATGTGGAGATCATAATTTTCACCCAACAAATATTGTGCCCATTATATAGGGAGCTTTTAGCTGGTGGGACAAAGTAATTTTGGCTTTACAGACTCACTTATTCCAAATGAGAGGTTACATATGATTCCTGTGATATTTTTTTGTGCTTGAGTGAATTTTTGTTTCTTTTTCAAAAAAAAAAGGGTAATATGTACACTATATTTACACCATAGAAATAAAAATGTGCATTAGAAATTATGAAAACGAAAGTACTAGATGAAAGGAGAATAATATGACGACCTAAACTAACAATTGAAAAAAAAAAAAGTGGATCCCGATTCTTAAATTTCTTGACTTGTAGCATATGATATCTCACTTTTTCTTCTTTATGCTATTTTTTGCAAAATTACTTGATTTTGAGAGAAAGAAAAATCAACACCTTTTTCTTGTATATATTCCTTTTTGCCAAAAATGGAAAAATTTAAAAATGTAAAGATAACAAATTAATTGATGATACGTCATTTGACAATAGCTGATTCTATAAGTCATTGCAATGTGATTTCATTCTGATCTCATCCTTTCATCTATTACTTGTTTCGGAGTTAGAAATATGCTTGTGCTGTAATATATATCTGTATATATCACATGCTTGTGACATAAAATCAAATGCAAAAAAAAATTTGATGTAAGCAAAGATATTTCTTCTTTGGTCTTTTATTAAAAAAAGTGGAATTGCATGGTTTTTTTTTCTTTTTCCTTTTTTTTTTGAGGGTAGGGGCATGCATAGTTGCATACCCCCAACAAAGTACAAAAGATGAAAATAGCTTCAATTTTCTTCTAGATCATTATATTCAGATGTAAGCATGTAATTTAATTGAATATTTCCATAATCTAAAAAATCACGGTATATTAATTCTCTTTAGTTTTGCATTTATATTAGTTGAGAATAAGAGATTAGAAGATGGGAGTGTCTCATAGGTTGCACTCCCAAACACCTTGCCTAATCGAATTTCCTATAATCCGCTACATACTTTGAATCTAGGCCCAATAAGTGCAAAGACTAGCCATTATTAGTAAAATATAATCCGACAAGTAAATGGCATGACCCTATACCAAATCAGCCATTACGAAGGACAAGTGGGACCTGCCAGGCTGCCACATAGTCAATATAATTGCCTATAAATAGTCAACAAGTAGTCAACAAGAGAGATATTGAGACATGTAAAAATATTTATTATCCACTTTTTTTTTTGATAAGGTAAGGAGAAACCTTGACAAGTTGGGGGGAATAACGGGGATCCCAACTTGCCTAGGGTGAGAATCGATCCCAAGACCTCTTGGAACCGGAAGGGAAGCTCTAACCACTAGGCTATCCCTCACTCTCATATTTATTATCCACTTGCACATCCTTTAGATTAATTACCTCTTAATCTCTCCGTATTTGCTAACTTTGGCATTAGAGTGAATACACCCGAAGTCTCCCTTGAGATTTTTTTTTTAATTTAGTAAGATGAATAACCTCTAGGCTACCCTCGCATAAGGCCCAATTCAGAGGCCCAAGCACTTGAAAGGAGGGGGAGATGTAAGGGGAATTCTCCTCCAAGTACCCCTCACTTGGTGGGATTCGAACCCCTGACCTTGAGGTCATGAGGTGGAATTCCTACCAAGTGAGCCAAGCCGAGCTTGGTAGTCTCCCTTGAAATTAGTTAGCATATATTTGTGCAGTGTTCTTAAGCATAAAGCTAACCCATTTGTATTGTACTCCTAGACACAAATACACTCTTTTGGCGTTGATTTCTACCCAAAACACGTATAATGTTCAACGTGTCACTAGTAGATTAAAGTTTGGAAGCGAAAGGGACACAAAAGTTATTCCCTCTATTCAAAAATATTGCTCCACTTTTCTTTATAGTTTGTCACTAAAAAAATTCTCTAAAAAAAAATTCTCAATTTTCTTTTTGAGTCACATGGTCCTCACGATTTCTATCTACTTTTTCTCCTACTTTTTAATACGACTCTTAAAAAAGTAAGTAAAAGTGATGGGGCAAGCACCAAGAAACAAATAAAATTGTAATTACTGTCTTGTAAAGAGATCCTTGTTGAAGCTTCCAATTATCTCTATTACATATCGCAACACACGGGGACACAATAAAAAAAAAAGGAAGAAAAGAAAAAAATTAGGGGGATAACTAATTGCTTCATTTAAACGAAAAAATGGGAAAAAAAAGAAAAGTGTACCACATTTAAACTAAACAACAGTTTTTTGAAAAAACAAAATCAAAGACGGTTATTCTACATAACTAATTTAATTTTCTATATGGTTTCGCACGCATTACGTGCATATAAGGCAAGTTGTAAATTTTCAAAGCTTGGAAAGCGAAAAACCGAGGGAAAACGATTTACAATTGCACTTTGGACTCTTAATTTCTTATATGCTTGTTTCATTAGGCTTGTACCCTCTCCAACTTGAAGGTTGTTTATAAATTTTTTATGGTAAATTTGCTTGTAGCATACTACCATATAATCACAAAGTATGTAAAAGTTGACCCAATTCAACAACTTAACCCGAATGAATGATGTAACCCTAACTAAGCTCAAGAGCATCAGTTGTACCAAAATTCTTCTGCCACAAATCTTTACTAATTACTATGCGTAGGGGTGTCAGTGGACTGCAAAAAGTTCAGAGTCCAATGCAGTACAAACTTGTCGGACTGTACTAGACTGAAAAAATTATGGACTGGACCCGGACTCAAATTTTTGAGCGCAAATATTTTTGGACTCACCTCTTTGGAGTCCAATCCAGTCCAAATTATATATATATATATATATATATATATATATATATATATATATATATATATATATATATATATATATATATATATATATATATATATACCTAGCATCTCTTATAACTGCACTGAAAGTCTCACAAATATTGTTCAACAACATGATGATGGATTGTGCAGCAGGTGTAAAGGCATGCCTAGACCACTGGGAAGGTGGGATTTTGTGCAAATAAGCCTAACCATCTTAGTAACAAATTATTTAAGAGTTTTTCTACGTGGTACCCCTTTGTTTGACGAAATATTACGTTGTAGTCGACCTTTTTGAAATTTCCACATTGTACCCTTAAAACTTTCTAAACGTCACACAGAATACTCTTATTAATAGAAAATCTTAACCCAAACTCAGCCTTCAATTTATGAAGATCATATCCAAATACTCAGTCAACCAACAAGGCCACTAGTATTTGTCTAAACTACATAGAAAACCCCAAATTTAATCTTCTCCAATGCTATCTCAAAATCGGTCTACAAACGACATTAAAAAACACAGTGCACACAGACAGTTAGGTTGCATAAACATCAATAGCTCACCGCATACAATTGGCTTAGCCTAATTTAAGCATGCAAATCCAATGTCTTACCTTGATTGTAGCCCTAATATCTTTCTAGATTTAATCCTTGGGCACATTGCAATTTGAAGTTGGCCCAAAAGTGCCTTGCACATAAGCTTATCCCAGCCTTTGGACATTTGATTGCCAATGCATCTAGCCCCCGCAATAAATACTTTATGTTACCTTGAATATCAATTAACATATATATAGTGGTACTAATTCAAATCAAATGAAATGTCTAAACTCACCTTTTGTCTGTCAAACATAAAGGTTGATCCTTCTTCATCATTGGAATCCGAATCCTTTAACAACAGTTCAAAGAACCAATTCCAAGTTTCCTTGTCTTCCACCTCCACAACATCCCATGCAAATGGGAATATATTGTTATTCCCATCTTCACCTACAACCACCAGAATTTGTCCTGAGTGTGCTCCTCTTAGGTGGCATCCGTCAACACATACAAGCTTCTTGCATCCAACTCTTGACACCTTTCTTCAATGCACCTAAGCATACATACATTCTCAGGAACAACGGGGAAGACCTCTCAATATGCTCAATATCAACAACAGATGAACTCCCAGGATTATGCTTCAGTGTAGCATGTGCACAATCCCAAACTCTTGCATATTGCTATAATTGATTGCCATATATCTATATTTTAGTCGTTGTCTTTCCTTCTCACAACTTATAGTATGAGGGTTAGGATTTACTTCTATGTCATCATAAACCGGCTCACCAGAGCTCTTGATACTCATCCTAGGATCTCTCCTAATCTTGTCTATGTACCTGTTAGGATTTGCTTGCACCTAAGAACCTCTATGCTTCAAATTCATGCTCTTTATTTTCATTGTGCTCTCACTGCACCCCTTCACAACATGCACCCTAAATTCACACTTGACTTTCTTTCCGTACACACACTTGCTCATTTTTGCTTTTTTTGTTGTTCTAAGGACAATCACATATGTGCTTGCAATGCACAGTTAGTCTAAGATCATAGTTATATAAAAAAAATAAAAGTCATACCGTTCTCTATTGCACGATGTCTAAGTGCTTTCCTTACAGTAAGTCATTCTATTAAATTTATCTTCTTCTTAAAGTCAGTGGCTGGATTGAAGGTTGGATAAGGGTCAATCTCATTATTAGACCCATGTTAGCTTTTTAAATCATCAGAATCTATGTCATCCTCCACTATAACCCTGATTTCATTGTATAATTAAATCAGTTTCCCAACCTTCTCTTCAAACAACTGCAGGGACATTACTACCACTTGGATGCACATCTTCATTAGCTTGAGGCTCACTAGTGCCTGCACCAGGATCCCTTTGCTATTTTGTTTGCTCTCTTAGACTTTCATTGATAATATTAAACAACCCCCCATTAGTCACTGGTTTCAGCTTCTCCTCATCGACGATATCTTCATTTTCTTTTTCCCCAGCTCCCCATTCAATCTCTAAATCACTCCAAGCATCACTGTTAGAAGCTGAGTAATCTGGATCCAAATGAAGCTTCTTCTTTTCCTTTTTTTTTTCTTTTCCTTTGGTTATATCCTTCCCATTCTTCTTGTTTTTTCCCCTTCACAACCACATGTTTAATCCTAGGATTGCTTCTAGGTGGCTTCTTTGCAGAAGATAAGTCAACTGTACAATTGGGTACAGTTTTAGGGAGTAGAGGATTTGACAAAATAATTACTTCAGGATCTATGAACCTAGGACCCCTCCCGCATTCTTGTTTTATGGGAGATGAGAAAATTAAAAAATCATCATCAATTTTGTGTGAACAAGGGTTTACAAGATGCCTTTGATCTAAGACTAGTACTCTTTTCAAGCTGGACTTTCACTGGTTTAGGGTTTCATTGTGACTAATGAGGGTGAGGGAGAAATCTGAGATTTTTCTTACTTGATGAAGTTTGGAAGCTTTGGGCTTTGATGTTTAGCTTTGCTGAGTTAAGGGTCCATCATATGAAAAACTTGGGCTATTAGGTTTTATGGAAGGCCCTTCCCTATCACAAACACAGTAATAGAACCACTCTTATTCTTTGACCTCCAGATGTTCTCCAAATCATTCTCATTAACAAACTCATGCCTATAACCATCTAACATAAACCAAAACCTCAACATGGAAGGAGTAGGACTGTTGTTGCATAGCTTATATGCATAGCAAGCACAAGCTCCCAATAATTTTAAACTTACATCCTTCACTGCTACATTAGGTTTTAAGAAAATCAACCCACCTTTATACTCCATAATCTCCCCATATTTATCATGTTTTACCTCAAACTTACTACCCCATAGAATATGTAATGACACAATGTCATTGCCACTTCTAGATGTCATGATTCTACCATATTTTCAAAATTAATTTCTAATTAATCAACCTCAACATAATAATATTCAATCATCCAAAGCCAAACAAATAAGCAATCAACAACAAAATTAACACAAATGAAGCAAGTATAAGCATAATATTGGCCAACTTAGGCACCACACCAATCCAATTTTGAATTGAAATCAATCCCAACCGGTACACCCAACTAACATTATTTTACCCTAATAAAGCAGAAAACCCTTTTGTAACCAAAAGCCCCTTGTTTCTATCGCCTAATTGCAATTTTAAGTAGATTATCGCAACTTAGGGTTCCTCGTATTTTGGGTAATTATAGTTATATATAATATACATTATTAAGCAAGGATTAGGTAAAAGTGCAATTTGTATTTTACTGGTGAAAAAGCTTGCTATTTATGCAAAGATGGAGTAAATTTTACTGCTCCTTACCTTTAACCACCAAGTACTTGTGCAAACAGCAACGATGTAGTCCCTCAAGATGTGGTCCACAAGAAAATATTGATGGAAAACTAATTATGGTGGTAATTTTGTTAACTGTGGACAAATCAAGGTGGAAAAATTGCGCAATATTAAGCTGTGGTAGTAAAAAATGAAAGTGGTATAACCTATAGTGGGAATCGTAAAAATCTTTGTCATCAAAAGATTTCTCCTTTTTTCTCAGTTTAAAAAAAAAGATTTCTCATTTTTCTTTTTGACTCACATGGTCCTCACTCCTCCCAATTTGTATCTACCTTTTCCCATACTCCACATACTTAAATACAAAACTATATACTCATGAGTAACTAAAATGTGTAAGTTTGAAAAATCAAGGTATAAAATCAAATGAAATTAGATTTCAACACTTGATATAATAACTCTTAAAAAAGTAATTAAAAGTGAATGAGGGCAGACATCAAGGAACAAAGAAAGTAGTAATTAGTGTCTTGTAAAAGAAACCTTGTTGAAGCTTCCAATTATTATATATTATGCAAAGCTTGGAAAGCGTATAACGAAGGAAAAACGATTTACGATTGTTGATTTCACTTTGGACTCTTAATTTCTTTTTTTTTGAAAGGAACCCTCAAAGGGAACTAGATTAATAAATCAATCGAAGCAAGATGAACAATGTTCTCCGGAAAATCATCCTCCCAACTACGGAGTCCAACTTCCAAAGGGAAAAAATGAGCAAGCACATGAGCTACTTGGTTACCGAAACGCTTAACAAACGCCCATTTAACATCAACCAACTTACTACTTAAAATTAAAATATCCTCAACTAATAAATGAAAAGCACTAGACCCGATGGCTCGCCGCAGCAATGCTTGAACGACCTGCAGACAGTCGCTCTCGACAACAACTCTCGACCACCCATGGTGTACATCAGCTTTCACGCCCTCCAGCACAGCTAAGGCTTCGGTCTCGCTTGGTTCCCACCCAGCCCTCCCCTGCAGTCCCGACAAACAACACCAAGACCCGACACATTCTCCCCCACCTTGCCCGCATGCACATTTATTTTAAGCCACCCCTCCTCAGGCAGTCTCCACTTCACATCATGCGGCATACTCCCAGCAATCAACGTCTTCCCCTTCCCCAAATCAGCCTCATGGGCCTCGTTGTACACCCTCAACGCATACTCCCATGTCGAGGTGGGGCTATTAAACTCACCCTCCATTGAAGCTTTGCATCTCGAGCTCCACATTGCCCAGCACAACGTAAGCAGCAAATCAACATCAACAGCTGATGAGTTTCAAAATAGTACCGCAAGTGCACGGTGTCTGTTGTTAGCAGATACTTAGCAAATACGGGTCGATCCACAGGGAGAGGAATTCTACATATTAATGTTCAATTACTTAACTATTCAAATAGAAAAGTTGTTGATTGACTAATAACTAAGGTGAAATAAACTAAATCACAAGAGAAGGAAAATTATTAAATAATTAAAAATCTAGGGCATTCGATCGGTCCATTATGCTTATACCAATCAGGAGGGTTCAGAAAACTAATAAAACTTTGGTATAGGGTCGAGCAATTAGAGTAGGCGTTAATCCTATAGTCGGGTCTTAACACTCTCAAGGCAACATATGCAGTACGGTCACATTACATAATCAGACTCACTAGTGTGTTCTAGGCCTCTAAAAGTAGGATCTTGATCAATACAAACAATTATTAGCCAGAAACGATTCATGAAATTGTACACTAACATAAATCGCAGATAAAAAAATGAATCACACTAGAATTGCTCTAACCATAACCTAATTATCAAAGAAATCAAGAACAATAAATCATCGTATAAACATGGCTTCCCTCACTAAGCCCTAGATATGAATCTACTCACTCATGGCAAAGGAAACACAAACAATAACCATTGAAATACTCATACTTGAAGCAATTAAAAATAATAAGAGACAATTACTTGAAAGTAAATAAGAACTATGAAAGATACAATTACCAGTTGAAAGGAAAATTGTAGAACTTGAATTGAACTTGAATTAATCTCCAATGTGCAATAATTAGGGCTAGAGAGAAACTAGAGTTTTAGAGAACTGAGGAACAAAAATCAAAATCAGAAAAAATAGGTGCCTCTAAAATCTTTTACAAAGCTATTTATACTAACTCCTAAAAAAGGAAATAAAAAAATCCAGAATTTCAGTTTCCGGGTCACCGCTCGATCGGGCTGCAGGCGCCCGATGCCATCGGGCGGCCTTCCAGCGTGTGATTCTTCAGCAGGCGTGGGCGAGCAGGGCGCCCGATCAGACCAGGCGGAAACGCCCAATCGGGCGCTAACAGCGAATTACGAGCGGGCAACATACGCCCGATCGTGCCCGAGAGAAATGAAATTTGGGGAAAAGTTGCCGCCCGACCA
The DNA here is from genome assembly GCA_947648045.1 of Beta corolliflora. NCBI lineage: Eukaryota > Viridiplantae > Streptophyta > Magnoliopsida > Caryophyllales > Amaranthaceae > Beta > Beta corolliflora. The sequence continues at coordinate 25,347 of CANSZD010000775.1, forward strand.
GATCGGGCGACCCTTCAAATAGAGCTTTCTTGGCCTTTGACGCCAAGTCTTCAGATCTCTTCACACCCGAAGGCTCTGGGAAGCAGCTTCGGGCCTCGGGAACTCATACTCGTGCCTCCTAATCTCTCCAATCCATTGTGGCATCAAGAATAGCAGAAAATAGGGAAGTAATTCCCTAAAACATGAAAACCATCATGAAACACAAAACCACAACTAGATGGAAGATGTTAGTATAAAATAGCTCCTAAGAGCACTATTTGCACGCATTTCAACAAAGAAGCGGGGAGAAAAGAAGATATAAAACTATAACATCAAATCCCCCCAAGCTGAACTTTTGCTTGTCCTCAAGCAAAACTACACAAATGAGTTACAAGGTGTAATTGTTTCACCCCAAAGAAAATGCAGTTCGAAAGTATTAGTAGACTCAAAATCAATCAAGAAGGCATGCATCATTGTCAATCAATTATATCAAGCCAACGACCAATCACCAAGAAAGACAATCAAGTAAGGTCACTGCGCATATCATGCAGATGCTAAGATGGTTCTTTCAAGGGACGGACACTCTTCTCTCATTTTTGTGGCAGGCAAAAGATGTACTCGATCACTCTCCATTCCCACCCTATGTCCCTTCCCAACTCACTACTCTCGTGTGTTTAGAAGGTAACATAATGACACTCAACCTAGTTCAGTCGACTCATAATTGACACTTACTCTTTAACTTTGATCCATTGACTCACTTTCGATTCAAAAATGCAACACATAAAGATCAAGAGGACTTTTAAAGGTTGTAATAGGGCTGAGGTTAAGGGTATGGAAGGATTTGGGAATGTGGTGGATTGACCAAGCATGGAGGAGCATAGACTAGTAAAACTAGGACAATGAGACCTTCATGACTTCAACTACTAACATCTCCAAAAATAGCACTCACATTCACTTTCTCAACTCTCAATCACCATTTTCACTTTCCTTGAACTTGTTTTGCTTTTCAAACAACAGTTTATTCAATAATTCAACCTTTTTTTTTTTTTTTACTTCTATTTGTTCTTTTTTTTTTCTTTTTCTTTTTCACACATGAAGTAATAAGACGATCATACACCCATAATGAACTAACTCCGACTAGCACATATTACAACATACATAACTATCAAGACAACCCAATCACTCAACTAATGCTCCCCCAAGCTAGGCTTGGGACAAGAATCAAATAAGGCTGAGGGGCTTGTAATGACGGTTAGTAATCAAAACAATCAGAAAGGCTTCAGCAGGGCTAGAGATGTAATAATGTAATCAATTACAATTCTGGAGCTAGAAATTATGAAAAGAACGCCTCAATCATGTCAATCATGTATGCACATTAAATTTTCAAAGAGTACAGGATCAAAATCAAGATTAATGTCATAACCGAGGAACTAATCACACAACAAAGAAGAAGACTGGATGAAAGGTAGGCATCCATGGCTCAAGAAAACTCATAGTCTAACCAACTTAGCTCCACAATCAATGCAAGTGTCATAACTCATAAGTATCATGTAATCAAGGGTCATGGAAGATTGAAAATCAACTCAAGACTAACAAATACTCATGCCAACTATCATAGATTAAGAGTCCAAAAAGTCATTCAAAAATTTTGGGGCACAAGGAAACAATCATGCAACTCATAACTCATGTCAAGCTCGTATTTTTGGTTTTTTTTTCCAGCAATATTTTTTTTTTTTTTTGAAACCAATGAAACTAAACTAAGGAAAGCAATGAAACTAAACTAACTACACTACAAAGCAGTAAAAAGAGAGGAGAGTACTTACAAAGATCCTCCCCCAAGCTGAATTTGGCAATGGCCTCATTGCAGCAAGGGAAAGGAGAAAGAACAGGGTCGTCAACCGTCCAAGGAAGCATCAGGATCATCATCCTCCATGTCCTGGGCACCACTGGGTCCTGGAACGCTGTAGCTGGGGTTCCATGTATACCATGAGGGAGGGGGCCCTTCCTCAGAAATCCGATGAGTCCTACAATACTCATCGTACAAGGGGTACAGGGCCAAGTGATGGTCAGTCTGTAAGGTAGTAACCTGTTGGCTAAGTGCAGTCATGCCAAGCTCCAACCTCTGTAGGGTGCTCGTCATCCCCTGAAAATCAAAATCACCAGCATATGGGGGAGGGGGAGCAGAAGAGGAAGGACCAGTGTCATCAGCAGTGTGCAGGCGCCTACTGTATGTGCGCTGGGGTAACTCAGGAGTGGGGTGGGGAAATCCTGGCCCTGGATGGGGAGATGGTAATGCGCCAGTTCAGGGCGCAGGCGAGCCAGGGGATCAGGAAGAATGATGGAACGCTGGATACCAATAAACCACTGATAACGACCCGACCCAGCTCGCTCTATCCAATGTAGAGAGTCAAGATAAGTAGCATCTATAAGGGTGGGGCCAGGGACTAGGGCGTAGCGGGATTCGTCAAACCCCGCTATCTGTCGGGCAAAGAGGGTAATAAGCCCACCATTGACTATGGGGCGGGAAGAGAAAGTGCCATCAGTGCGGTGCTTGGGAAAGGTGGTGGCAATCCGCTCAAACTGTAGAGCAACCTGATGGGGGATATTATATTGAAATTCTTTTTTATGTCCCCTAGACAAGTAGCTACCTATTAGATAAAGCTTGTCCCCCCGCAAGTTGTTTCCCTCAACCCGCCCAAACAAAGTCTAGGAGATAAATCGTTGCCAAATTTTGAAGATAGGGTGGTGAATGTAAGTGGCCTTACAATGTCGCAGGTTGACTGGGACCTCACTACCTGGAATGCTAAAATAACATGACCCATGATTATACCCGTCAGGATGACCAATGTCCCCCCTATTGGCGATTCTTAAAATGTTAGCAAATTGGGGTAGGGAAAGACAAAAGTCCTGGTTGAGCAATCGGTAAGAAACATAAGAAATAGGACCAGACCTAGGCTTAGTAACTTCAAAGCTACTATTGAATTCAAGCACTAGACTCCTATAGGTATTCACATGAACATTATAGAGGGCTTCCATGCTAATTATCTTCATAAAACTTTTAAAATGATTGGCAATTCCCAAACTATTCAAAAATTCAATATCTAAAAAACGGGTAGGAAGTACCTCACGACCTTTCAGTCGTTGAAAATTTTCTTTCTGCTGTTCAGACTTGAAAACCACCTCGGGAAAATCTCCATCCGGTGTAATTGGTGGGGGTGGTGGTGGTGGTGCCCTAGCCCTTGAAGATGGCCCACATGATTTTCTTGCTTCTGCCATGGATGCCCTTTGAAACTGTTGGTAAAACTCACAAAAGAAGGGAAGTGGAGAGGTGAAGGTGGAGATAGGTAGAGAAGAAAAGTGGGGAAAGTAGTGAGAGAAAAAGTAAAGGGTGGAGGAAGGTGGTGATTTCGTGAAGGTGGGAAGTATTTTAATGGAGGTTAGAGGTGAAGGATGAGAGGATGGAGGAAGAAGATGAAGTGGGAGGTTAGGGTTTTGAGAGGAGAGAGAGAGAGAATTTGGGAATTCAAAGATGAATGTGGGAAAAAAAGGAGCCCGATTTAATCCCGCGGAAAGCGCCCAGGAACCCGATCGGGCGGGGTCGCCCGGTCAGATCGGGCGAATAAAAACCTTGTTTGCTTTTTCAGAAAAAGTTTCGGGCCCGATCGGGCGAAGTCACTTTCTTTGTATTTTCTCGGAAAATTTCTGACGGACAAACGCCCGATCAGATCGGGAGAAAGCCCTTTTCAGCTTTTTCTTCTCTCACATAGAATTTGTCACGGGCCCGACCGGGCGGCGGTAGCCCGACCAGATCGGGCGGTATGCGAGAATGCATTACAACGCTTGCTTTGGTCTCATTTTCGCTCGGGCAACTCATGGCTCACAAAAACTAACCAACCTGCACTAAATAAGCTTCAAAGGAAAGTTAGTACCCTCTCACTCACTCACTAAAAATAGCAAAAGTAAGAAGAGAAGAAAGAAAAAAATAAAAGAAAGAAAACTAAGTAAGAAGAAGAAAAGATACGGGTTGCCTCCCACAAAGCGCTGGTTTATGAAGGTCCCGCACGACCATGTTACCTCATCACTTATGTCTCAGAAAGAGTAGATTCAAAGCGAATCTCCTCTACAAGGCCTATAAAAGCACCCTCATGGTACCACTTCAAGCGTTGTCCATTCACCTTGAATTTCTCACCTCCATTCTTAGAAATTTCAACTGCTCCATGTGGCTTAACATCAGTCACCACGAATGGTCCCGACCATCGAGACTTGAGTTTTCCAGGGAAAAGTCTCAACCTCGAATTGAATAGTAATACCTTATCACCCACATGAAATTCCCTCTTTTCTATCATCTTGTCATGAAACTTCTTCGTTTGCTCCTTATAGAGCTTGTGATTCTCATAAGCTTCCAATCTAAGCTCATCCAATTCATTCAATTGAAGAAGTCGTGCCTCACCCGCAGCTTGGAGGTCCAAGTTAATTTCTTTAGTAGCCCATGCAAATAGATACTCCATTTCAACTGGTAAATGGCAAGCTTTGCCGTACACCATACGATATGGAGTTGTTCCCAAAGGAGTCTTAAATGCAGTGCGCAGAGCCCAAAGAGTATCATCAAGCTTCAAGGACCAATCTTTCCTTGCTTTAGTGACTACTTTCTCCAGAATCCTCTTAATCTGTCTGTTGGACACCTCTACTTGGCCACTGGTCTGTGGGTGGTAAGCCAAGCCAACCTTGTGAGTGACCCCATGTTTTTTCAACAAAGCCTTAAAAGTGCTCTTATGGAAGTGGGAGCCTCCATCACTGATGACAACTCTAGGCACACCAAAACGGGGGAAAATTATTTTCTTGAACATCTTCATCACCACTTGGGAGTCATTGGTTGGTGATGCTATGGCTTCAACCCATTTTGTCACATAATCAACACCGACCAAAATGTACCTGTTTCCACAAGAAGTAGGAAATGGTCCCATGAAATCGATGCCTCAGACATCAAAAGGTTCAACCTCCAAAATACCTGTCTGCGGCATTTCTTGCCTCTTGGAAATATTATCGGTCCTTTGGCAAGCATCACAAGACACACAAAAGCACGAGCATCCTTGAAAATTATGGGCCAGTAAAATCCACTCTGGATGACTCTATGAGCTGTGGCTTGGGAGCCTAGATGACCACTAGAGGGCATGCTATGACAATGTTGTAGCACTCCCTCAATCTCCCAATCTGCAACACATCTACGAAACATCCCGTCAGCACATTTTTTATATAAAAAAGGATCCTCCCAGAAATACCTTTTAGCATCATGATAGAATTTTTTACGCTGCTGGTATGTAAGATCAGGGGGATGAGATCCGCCAACATAGTAATTAGCAAAATCAGCATACCAAGGGGATTGGGTAGATACAGCAAGGAGATGATCATCAGGAAAAGAATCATCGATAGGGTCATCTGAGCTCGACTCAAACCTCAAACGAGAGAGATGATCTGCAACAACGTTCTCAGCACCCTTCATATCCCGTATCTCCAGATCAAACTCTTGAAGAAGAAGAATCCATCGAATGAGCCTCGGCTTTGCCTCCTTCTTGGCCAACAAATACTTGAGGGCGGCATGATCAGTGTGAATAATGACTTTCGAACCAATGAGATAGGTTCGAAACTTATCAAGAGCATAAACAATCGCAAGGAGCTCCTTCTCAGTAGTAGCATAATTCATTTGAGCTCCATCCAAGGTTTTACTTACATAGTAGATGGCATGCAACACCTTATTCTTCCTTTGACCAAGCACTCTCCCACAACATAGTCACTAGCATCACACATAATCTCGAATGGTAAATCCGAGTCCGGAGGTTGTATGATTGGAGCAGTTATCAATGCTTTCTTAATCCTGTCAAAGGACTCCAAACAAGCATCAGTGAAATCAAAAGTGGCATCCTTAAGCAATAATTGAGTTAGGGGTTTCGCGACTTTAGAAAAATCTTTGATAAAACGACGATAGAAACCCGCATGACCAAGAAAACTCCTCACTCCCTTAACATTCACGGGAGGATGAAGTTTCTCAATCACCTCAATTTTTGCTCGGTCAACTTGGATGCCACGTTCAGAAACAAGATGACCAAGTACCACTCCTTCATTGACCATGAAGTGGCACTTTTCCCAATTCAAGACCAGATTAACATCACAACAACGCTTAAGGACCTTAGAAAGCTTATGCAAACACATGTCAAAATCAGAACCATAAACACTAAAATCATCCATGAATACCTCCATGATATTCTCAATGAAATCTAAAAATATGGCCATCATACATCTTTAAAATGTGGCAGGGGCGTTACACAAACCAAAAGGCATTCGGCGGTAAGCAAAAGTGCCATAAGGACATGTGAACGTCGTCTTCTCCTGGTCTTCGGGGTGAATAGGAATCTAAAAGAAACCAGAATAGCCATCCAAATAACAGAAAAAGTAATGGTTTGCTAATCTCTCAAGCATCTGATCAATAAAAGGGAGGGGGAAGTGATCCTTCAGGGTGGCCGTATTCAACCTGCGATAATCAATACACATACGCCACCCCGTGACAACACGAGTAGGAATAAGCTCATCCTTATCGTTCTTAACAACTGTTGTCCCCCATTTCTTAGGAACGACTTGTACCGGGCTCACACACTTAGAATCAGGAATGGGGTAGATGATGCCCGCGTCAAGTAGTTTAATTACCTCTTTTTTCACCACCTCCTGCATATTAGGATTCAAACGACGTTGTGGTTGTATACAAGGACGGTGGTTCTCTTCCAGATTTATTCTATGCATACAAAAGTCAGGGCTAATGCCCTCGAGATCGTCAATGTTATACCCAATAGCTTTCTTATGCATGCGAAGCACAGTGAGAAGCTTTAAAAGCTGGCTATCATCGAGTTTAACACTCACGATCACAGGACAATTCTCTTTATCATCAAGAAATGCATATCTAAGGTGAGAGGGTAATGGTTTTAATTCTACCTTCTTTACCTATGGCTCAGAAGTGGAACAAATGGTTTGCATTACCTCAAAACCTTCGGCCTCATCAATGTCAAAGCCATCCAAAGTAGTTACCTCATCATCACCTTCACCTTTTGAGGCTCCAAAAGTAAGAATAGCGTCCAACGGATCATCTAACAAGGCGCGAGGAGCATCATATCTAGCAACCTCCTCTATAACATCAATCCTGCAACAAGTGTTCTCAAGCATAGGAGACTTTAGAGCATTAGAAAGCTTAAAAGTCACAGTATCATCACCAACACTCAAAGTAAGAGAACCAGACTTGACATCAATAACAACACCAGCAGTACATAAGAAAGGTCTACCCAAGATGATGGGGATTTGACTATCCTCTTCCATATCTAGTACTACAAAATCAACAGGTATATAGAATTTTCCAACCCGAACAGGAACATCCTCTAAAATACCCAAAGGATATTTCACAGAACGATCTGCCATCTGCAAAGTAATCTGCGTGCACTTTAAGACTCCCATGTTCAGTTTATTACAGATAGATAAAGGTATAACAGATACACTAGCTCCTAGATCACATAAAGCCTTATCAATAAATAAAGCACCTACATGACAATGGATGGAAAAACTACCAGGATCCTTGAGTTTTGATGGAATTTTATTATGCAATACAGCACTACACTCTTCAGTTAGAGCGACTCTATCTAAACCACCAAAATCCTCCTTCTTAGTGATCATATCTTTCAAAAACTTAGCATACACAGGTACTTGAGAAATTAAATCAGTAAAAGGAACTGTTACCTCAAGGTTCTTGACCATGGCCAAGAACTTACCAAGTTGTTGATCGACCTTTGATTTTTGCATCCTGTGGGGAAAAGGTAGTGGTGATGTAGGAGAATAGGTAACCTTCTCCTTTTGCTTCCTTGCTTCATCTACCTTCCCTTGCTCAATGTCAGTTTTTGAGCTATCCTCACCTTCATTTTCATCCACTACATCATTCTGAACTAGAGGTGGTGAATCATCAGTAGGCATAAGTGGGGCATCATACTGTGTACCGCTTCGAAGAGTGACAGCATTAGCAGTTTCTTTGGGAATTGCTTGCCCCGGTAGATGACCTGGTTGCCTCTGCACATTGTTTCCGGCCACCTGAGCGAGTTCAGTCTCCAAATGTTCTGTAGTGTTTTTCAACTCTTTTATGCTCTCTTCATGACTCTTCTGCATAGAAACCACCATCTTCATCAGATCAGACATAGTCGGCTCTTGAGAACCGGCATTCTGAGAAGCTTGCTGCTGATAGTCTTGGTGTGAAGGCCTATTGAATCCAGGAGGGGGATTCTGAGGAGCCCCTTGGTAATATTGTTGTCTAGCAGCATGTTGTGGTGGGTTTTAATGAGGTGGTTGGTAGGATGTTTGTGGCATAGGTTGAGGGTTCTGAACATTATTGTTTTTGTAGGAAAAGTTAGGATGATCCCTCCAACCTGGGTTGAATGTGTTGGAGTATGGGTTGTGTGGAGGTCTCTACTGAAAAGCATTTGCATGCTCCATCTGATTCGGGTCGGGTTGATTGTAGGAATAATCATAACCAAAGTGGCCTTGAACACCACACACCTGACAGTAAGAAGAGGTAATAGGAGCCATGGAAGACATCGCATTAATACTCATAGGAGGAGTATTAGACTGTAAAGGTTTAAGTGAATCCATCTTCATGCTCAACTGGGCAACTTGTGCAGACAACAGGGCATATGCATCAGCATCCAACTTTTTCTTTGTAATAGTCCTGGAAGAACTATGATCATTTGCTGCTAAGTTGGTCAGAAAACTGTACCCTTCATCCACCTCCTTGTCAAGGAAAACATCCCCTGCAGATGAATCAATTGTACTCTTGATATGGGGTTGTAGACCATTGTAGAATACTTTGGGTGATGAACCACTTGTCAAGATTGTGGTGTGGGCATTGTCTCTGCAGGTCCTTAAACCTATTCCATGCTTCCTTCAATGTCTCATCAGGTTCTTGTTGGAAGGTAGCAAGTTTGTGTCGGATTTCTGCAGTCTTAGTAGGAGAGTAGTATTCTTTCAGGAATGCTTCAGAAATAGCACTCCATTCAGTTGCTGTGACATCATTGAGCCTTTTTTTAGCCTTGTCTTTCAAAGAGAACTCAAATACCATGACCTTCAACTGATCAGGAGTGACCCCTTGATGCTTAACGGTACGACAGAGTTGTTGAAACCGTTGTAAATGATTTGCAGGGTCTTCAGATGGATGCCTTCCAAACTGGTTCTGTTGGATCATATGAATGAGGGCAGGCTTGATTTCAAAGTTGGCCGCTTGTATGTCAGGCATAGTAGGGCCTGTGGGAACATTGCCAGGGGAAGGTACCCCATAAGACTTCAATGACTTAGGAGGCATGATTGATTCTATTGGTTCTTCCGTGGATTTTCCCTGATTAGCAAATTGCTTCTTCTTCTTTTGTTGCTTTTTGAGTTGCCTTATGGTTTTCTCAAGATCAGGGTCAGCATGGAACTGGAGTACCTGTTCTTTTAGACCTGGGCATAAAAGAAACAAAGAAAAATATGCAGTGAGATTGCCTCAATTGGAACTTGAAGTTCCAATGAGACAGTAGGAATAGCTTAAATAATTAATCAAAAAGCTATAGAACTAGCCGTCTCCCCGGCAACGGCGCCAAAAACATGATGAGTTCTAAAATAGTACCGCAAGTGCACGGTGTCTGTTGTTAGCAGATACTTAGCAAATACGGGTCGATCCACAGGGAGAGGAATTCTACAGATTAATGTTCAATTACTTAACTATTCAAACAGAAAAGTTGTTGATTGACTAATAACTAAGGTGAAATAAACTAAATCACAAGAGAAGGAAAATTATCAAATAATTAAAAATCTAGGGCATTCGATCGGTCCACTATGCTTATACCAATCAGGAGGGTTCAGAAAACTAATAAAACTTAGGTATAGGGTCGAGTAATTAGAGTAGGCGTTAATCCTATAGTCGGGTCTTAACACTCTCAAGGCAACATATGCAGTACGGTCACATTACATAATCAGACTCACTAGTGTGTTCTAGGCCTCTAAAAGTAGGATCTTGATCAATACAAATAATTATTAGCCAGAAACGATTCATGAAATTGTACACTAACATAAATCGCAGATAAAAAAATGAATCACACTAGAATTGCTCTAACCATAACCTAATTATCAAAGAAATCAAGAACAATAAATCATCGTATAAACATGGCTTCCCTCACTAAGCCCGAGATATGAATCTACTCACTCATGGCAAAGGAAACACAAACAATAACCATTGAAATACTCATACTTGAAGCAATTAAAAATAATAAGAGAAAAATACTTGAAAGTAAATAAGAACTATGAAAGATACAATTACCAATTGAAAGGAAAATTGAAGAACTTGAATTGAACTTGAATTAATCTCCAATGTGCAATAATTAGGGCTAGAGAGAAACTAGAGTTTTAGAGAACTAAGGAACAAAAATCAAATTTAGAAAAAAAAAGGTGCCTCTAAAATCTTTTACAAAGCTATTTATACTAACTCCTAAAAAAGGAAATAAAAAAATCCAGAATTTCAGTTTCCGGGTCACCGCCCGATCGGGCTGCAGACGCCCGATGCCATCGGGCGGCCCTCCAGCGTGTGATTCTTCAGCAGGCGTGGGCGAGCAGGGCGCCCGATCAGACCGGCCGAAAACTCCCGATCGGGCGCTAACAGTGAATTACGAGCGGGCAACATACGACCGATCGTGCCCGAGAGAAATGAAATATGGGGAAAAGTTGCCACCTGACCGGGCGGTAGTCGCCCGACCAGATCGGGCGGCCCTTCAAAAGGAGCTTTCTTGGCCTTTGACGCCAAGTCTTCAGATCTCTTCACACCCGAAGGCTCTGGGAAGCAGCTTCGGGCCTCGGGAACTCATACACGTGCCTCCTAACTCTCTCCAATCCATTGTGGCATCAAGAATAGCAGAAAATAGGGAAGTAATTCCCTAAAACCTGAAAACTATCATGAAACACAAAACCACAACTAGATGGAAGATGTTAGTATAAAATAGCTCCTAAGAGCACTATTTGCACGCATTTCAACAAAGAAGCGGGGAGAAAAGATGATAAAAACTATAACATCAGCAGCCCCAAACTTATCAAAACACGACCCCCGCCAATCTACCACACTCCGACACCCTCGTGGGACATGAGCATCCAGCGAGCTCACTGCCCAAATGCTTTGCGCCAACCCACACTCATAAATAGCGTGAAAAGCGGACTCCTCCACACCTCCACACACACTACAATCCCACTCATGCTACTCACTCTCCTACTCAACCCAAGGCGCGTCGGCAATGCATCAACACACGCCCTCCACGCAAACTGTTTGACCCGAGGTAGGACTGAAGCACCCCAAATAGTCTTCCACACATCCTTCATCGATGACGACGCTTCCTCACTCAATTGCCACGCATCGTTGCTAATGGCCTTATAAGCCGAACGAACCGAATAACGGCCATCCTTTTCAAGATCCCAACACAATAAATCTTCCAGTAGACTGTGACTCAATGGGATGCTCAAAACATGATCAACTTCAAAAGGAAGAAAAATTTGTGAAAGAAGAGCTGCGTTCCAAGTCTTAGTGATGGGATTTATAAGAGCCCCCACCTCTAAATTAACATTAGACTCACCTCTAGGAGATATAATTTTCCGCGACTGCGTACCGGGGATCCAAGCATCCTTCCAAACTCTAATATTCTCACCATCACCCACTCTCCACCTTAAACCTCTCCTTAGTACCCATTATGCCTCCCATATACCTCTCCAAGTATAGCTCGGATTTGAACCCAACTCAGACTCCATGAAAGAAGAATTAGGATAGTAGCGGGCCTTCATAATTTGATCAAGCAAACTACCTGTGCCCAAAACCAATCTCCAAGCCTGTTTACCCAAGAGAGCCCAGTTAAACAGCTTCATATCACGAAACCCCAACCCACCTTCCATATTAGGCCTGCAAAGTTTCTTCCAAGCTACCCAATGAATCTTTCTCTCTCTACTCTTTTGACCCCACCAAAACTGAGAAATTAGGGATCTAATCTCATCACAAAAGGACGATGGAAACTTAAAGACACTCATAGAGTAGGTAGGGAGAGATTGGGCCACTGCCTTTATCATGACCTCCCTACCAGATTTAGATAGAACCATCCTCTTCCATCCCTGTAACTTCTTCCAAAACTTCTCCTTCACACCCCTAGTTATCACCTTTTTCGACCTCCCTACCAAAGTCGGAAGACCGAGATATCTATCATGGATATCTACTTCATTGACTCCAAGGTGGCTAGCAATAACGTTTCTCCTCTCTGCAGACACTCCTTTACTGAACGAAATATTTGTCTTCTCAAAGTTAACCTTCTGCCCCTGATGATAACTCATAAATGTTAAGAGCCTGCTTAATAACCTCCGAATCCTGCATAGAAGTTCTAGAGAAGATAATACAATCATCTGTAAATAAGAGATGATTGACAGAGGGCGCAGTAGATGCCACTCTTATACCTTTCAATCCATTCCTCTCCTCAGCTCTCCTAAGCATATGAGAAAAAATTTCCGCACAAAGAATAAAGAGATATGGCGAGAGAGGATCTCCTTGCCTAATTTCTCTAGTAGGAGAAAAATCATCAGACGTCTTACCATTCACAAGCACAGAAAACGTCACAGAAGTCACACAATCCATCACCCTGCTCCTCCAACCAGTATCAAAACCAAAACGAACCAACACAGCATCCAGAAACGCCCACTCTATCCTATCATAAGCTTTAGACATGTCTAACTTCATCGCCATACAACTCTCCTGGCTCTTATAATTTTTCATATAATGAAATAACTCAAACGCCACTAAAATATTATCAGTAATCAAGCGCCCTGGAGTAAAAGCACTTTGATTTACTGAAACAATCTTATCCAGAAAAGTTTTCAGACGATTAACCAGCACTTTAGAAACGAGCTTATATATAACATTGCATAAAGAGATTGGACGAAACTGAGACATATGATCAGCATTACCCTTCTTAGGAATCAGGGTAATAAAGGTACGATTCAAATACCTCGCAATGGCACCTCCATTAAGAATGCCCAACACCATCTGAGTCACAGAGGGCCCCACAATATGCCAATAAGACTGGAAGAACATAGGACACATACCATCAGGCCCAGGAGCCTTGATAGGATGCATTTGGCTAAGAGCCATCCTAACCTCTTCCTCATTATAAGCCTGCCGCAAGCCATCATTCATGTAATACTCCGTATTTTTGGGAGTTATTCTTTTATAAATAAGAAAATATAAAGAATAAAGTTGAAAGTATTTTTATAATTATATTATAATTCGGTTTTATTTTGTTTTCCAAATAAATAAAATAAGAAATAAGAATTTGATTTGGAAAACAAGTCCTATTAAACATAGGTTTCACATGGTATAAAATAAAGAAGAGAAACAAAACCATATTCACTACTTTAATCAGCCTTTTTTTTTACCCCAAGGATTTTCTCTCTCCTCTTTCTTTCTCCTCTCCTACGTTATTTTCTTTCTTCTCCTTCCTCCTGCACTACTTCTCTCTCTCCTTCCTCTGCGCCTGAGGCTTCCACTCGCCGGTGGTTCGTGTCTGCCGGTGGTTCGTGACTGCTGCCCAGAGGAGGTCGAGTGTGGCTCGTTAGTGCTGCACATCAGTCGCGGTTCGTGCGAGCTTTCGAGGTGCGAGGCGAGGCGTGCGGGTGTTCGTTCGAGTGGTTGGGTTGTTCGAGGGTGGTTGGGTCGCGTCAGTCAGTCACGGTTATGCTCGTGTGAGGTCGTCACCCAGCCGGGGGGGTTCGTGGCTCGCCGGTGCTCAGTCGGCGTCGGTCGTCGACGGTTTCCGGTGGTTTTTCCTCCCTCTTGTCTTCTTCAAATCAATTTATATAATCTGATTTTGTTATGTATTTTTGATTAAGTTTTGTAATTATTAATAAAGCATAGAATTAGTAAAACAAATCAGAATTATAATTATGCTTTAATTCTTGAGATAACTTTATTCCTCAAACCTGATTTTATAATACTTGTGTATAATGGTTTGAGTTAGTTTTGTAAACTAAGTATAGTAAAAGTTAAAGGAAAATCAAATTCTTGATTAGATTAGTAGTTCTTAGGAGGATGTTTAATTCTCAATTCTGTTTTTATTATACTTATGTATATTGGGTTAAGTTGTGATTTTAAATAAAGGTACATATTATGAACTAAAAGAAATCAGATTTATATTACACTACTAGTTCCTACTTTGATTTTATTTCTTCAATTCTGATTTTATAGTTCTTATATAAGTATCTAGTTAAGTTTGTTATTATAAACAAAGTAGTGTAAAAGTTAAGTTTAAGTTTTATTATTGTCATGAACAAGTATAAAATAAGTTAGAGGAAATCAATTTCGCAAACTTATTATTAAGTTCTAAATATATTAGTTTAATAGAGTTCATGAAAAGAAATTTAAAACAATAAGATTGGTTAATTTTAATATTCAAAACACCATATCTTACATAGTTGGATAAGCTGGTTTTTTACTTTAATAATATCAAGGACTTAGCACTGAAGTATTTCTATTATTCGATTAGGTCCCAATTTCATAAGCGGTACGTTTTAAGTAATCAGCAAAGATTCTCCGTTACAAGGTACGTACGCGTACTAGTTCAGTTGCAATTACTAGTATCATGTTAGGTTGTGGATTATTCTATTGGAACCTAGAATCATGATAGGGAACGATTGTATGATTGTGATTGTTGAGTTTGTTTGGTAGCATGATTGCGGTATGTAGCATTATTATGCGTAATTCTATCGTATCATAAGCATGAAAGTTTTGAATTTGTATTCTTTGATCTATGGTGTAACAAGGATGTTACAAGAGGTAAAGATTTGAGTGTTGTATCTAAGAAATAACATTAAATGATTATATGTTTAATATGGTATGAATGGACAATACTGAGAAAGGATTTTGGCAATAAACTTGTAGTTGGGCTCCCTACAAGTGATGAACAATGGGGGGAGTGTGGGACTTGTTCTACACTCCTACGCAGGCCTACTGTGACGACAGTAGTGTCCTTATAAATTTTGATAACTCAAGTAGGCGGAAGGTTCCGTACGATCTTGGGGGTATGCATACTAAGGTGATGGATGTGGAACGGAACGAAACCGTAGTTACATTTCATCTAATAGACCAAGTTGTCTATTAAGGATTAAGTAGCCCGTATGATTCTAGAAAGATGACGGTGCCCGTTCGATGCCAAATAAATTGTAAAAACGGAATTTAATGTTTTTGTAGAATCATGATTAGGAATTGTTATTGTTATTATTATTCTGATTATGTTTAGTGTATTATGTAATTGATTATGTACGTACTCAGCATAGCTGATTGTTTGTTATTTATGTTGTTTGTTGACCTGTGATGAACCATTGATATTTCAATCGGGAGCAGATTAGGTATGCTGGTGATGCTGCATGAGTTCGGGCATACGGGGGATACTTTTGATTATAAACTTTTAAATTGTTTTGGTTGAACATCCTAGAGATTGTTTATGATTTACATAGTTAATGGTTTTAAATAAAAGGGGTCAATAGTGATTCACGAGTTGTAGTTAAGTTATCATTTTATTTCCGCTGCAATTTAGTTTTCATAATAAAGAGTAAGTTAGTGTTTTAAATTCAATAAGCCTTGCGTTTCACCGCGGCGGTAACACTCCTAAAGTCGATGCAACGTAGTTTAGACGTGTATGGATTTTTGGGGGTGTTACAATTCATCTCACTAGTCACCCGAGAATCAAAGTCATGCAATGCATCATCAATCATAGACATATTAGAGGTTGCAAAAATGTTGTGAAAATAATCCATAGCCACCCTAGCAACCTCTTTATCCCCCACATGCTCCACACCTGCATCATCTTTAAGCTTGTGAATTGTATTTTTCCTCTTACGCCCCGAAGCTCTCTGATGAAAGAACTTTGAATTTCTATCACCTTATGCAAACCAAAGAACTCTCGACCTCTGCTTCCAATACACTTCCTCAACCCCCACCAACTCAGATATCTCACCAAGTAATCTCTGTCTGCAACTCTGCGCGCCAACTGAGCCTCACTTAAGCCCCCGTGATTCAACTTCTTCAAATCTTTCCTCTTCTTTTTCAAAGCTGCAAAAATTTTCCCAAATTTACCCTTACTCCATTCCTGCAAATCAGCCGCACACATCATCAATTTGGAGCCCAAATTCGAGCCCCCCAACCAAGCATTCTCAATCACTCCTTCACACTCAACATCCGTAGCCCACAATTGCTCGAACCTGAAGGGTTTCGAACCCAGTTGAACATCAAGAGCCCTCTTCCAAAGCAGTAGTTTAATAGGAGCATGATCAGACCATTCTCTATCAAGATGCCACAGATGACCCTTCGGGAAGAGATCCAACCAAGAACTAGTAACTAGAGCACGATCCAACCGACACTGAATGTTCTCCCCAAGCCCTCTCCCATTATCATATGTAAACTCGTAACCAGAGTACGGAACATCCTGTAAACCACAAACCAGAAGACTCTTAATTTCTAATATGCTTGTTCAACTCAAACTGAACCCGAAATAAATGATGTAACCCTTATTCAACTCCAGAACACCTATTGTATCAAAAAATTTCTGCCATAGATCTTTACAATGCGCATCCCGAGCCAAATCTTAGACTCTAAAGAAGCTCCAGTCTCTAGGGGCCATGCCCTATAGTAAGCCCATATTTTCGACAATTAACTGATAGTTGTAGGCGACTCATTAAATCATTATGTGCTACATTGTGCAAATATACACTTCCTTTTATTTGTTAGTTGCAATATTTGTTGTTGGCGATTATATATCATAAACTTTGACTACATTTTCTCATTAATATATTTTTGGGAAATTCTACACGGTGGTCCTTAATTATGGGAAATTCTATATGGTAGAAAGAAAAAAAAATGAATTCTACAAGGTAACCCTGTACTATTGTTTTACCAAAAAAAGTGACATTAATGACCTTTTCCATCCAATTTTGTAGTTAATTAATTTTTAAAACCCTTAAATATAATTAATAAATACTTAATTAACTTTTTTTTTAAAACCTAATTTTTACCACACCCGAAACCATCCCACCAGCCCCTGCAGGCTGGAACCCTTCCCCTCCCCTCCCCGACCCTCGTAACCATCCCACCAGCCCCTGTTACCCCCTCTCCTCCTCTCCCCGACCCCCGAAACCAACCCCCAGCCACTGCCACCCCCTCCCCTCTCCTCCTCCACCCCGAAACTTCCCCGTTGCTTTTGAATTTTGAGAGAGATAGAGAAGGGGGCGGTTTCGTGGGTGGGGAAGGAGGGAAGGGAGGGGGATTTCGGCTGTGGGGTGGTTTTGGGGATGGGGGAGGAGAGGGAAGGGGTGGTTTCGGCTGGAGGTAGTTTCATGGGTGGGAAAGGGGAGGGGAAGGGGTGGTTTCAGCTTGAAGGGTGTTTTCGGGGGTGGGGGAGGGGAGGGGTGGCAATGGTTGGAGGGTGGTTTCGAGGGCGAGGGAGGGGCTGGGGTGGGAACAGGGGAGGGGATGGGTTGGGGCGGGAGGTTGGGTAGTTTAGGTTTTTTTAAAAGTTTTTAAGTATGTTTTAACTTGAATTAAGGGTTTAATTAACCCCAAAAATGGATGGAAAAAGTCATTAATGTCACTTCTCTTTATAAAACAATAACATAGAGTCACCTTGTGGAATCTATTTTTTGTTTCTTTCCACCATATAGAATTTCCCATAATTAAGGGCCACCATGTAGAATTTTCCTAAAATTTTTAGTTTCAAACTCCTTGAAACTAAGTTCCTTGGCATTCAATTATAAGAGGATGATAGACAAAGTAAACGACTGAACAAACAAATTTATATATTACCGTTTTTAAATAAGTCTAGAGAAAATAGGTAAGTTTCTACATTGAAGAATAAGAGAAAGAAAAACCGACATAAATTTGATAGGCTACTTTGAACATTGTAAATTGGTTTTAGTTAAGATGGAAGCAATCTTGGTTATAACTCATCAAACTTTTCTCCGTATTAGGCTTGCTCTTAAAAGTCTATTAGAGATTTATTAGTTTGCATTAGCCATTATGGAGTATAGCAATAGGCTTAACATGATGCTCCATTTTCCTTACCCTTAAAACGATCGACTTGTTTGACGTTGATATAATAGTTTATCATATCCATAAGATCATAATCCGTAGCAATACAGCTAACAATAATCATTTCACGAATAATTCTGACATAAATCAGTCTAACTACTATACTCGGGAAACTAAAATAATAGTAAATTACAGTTCATTTTTATTTATTTATTAATCTAAATTAATCATCAAACATTACTACATTAGGCATTGACTTCTGGGAGGCTAGATAGCAACACCGCTAAGTCTTTTATACGATCATCCACACCGTTAGTTAACTGTGCGATCAGTACACATACACGTTAACGATGCGGCCAGTCCATATATAAGATTAATTATTGTATTTTGAGGTTACTATTATAATTGCGCTACTGTGAACACGAACTTCAATTTCTTATAGATAGTAATTGCAATAAAAATTCATTAGTTTTTAGGGTCGGAGCGATTTCTCGAGTTGTTGAAAAATAGCCATGACCTTATCACCCTAATGGTTAAATTAATAATTGAAAATATGAAAATTTGATGGTAGGTTCATTTTTGTCATATTGTCCTTTTTATTATTTGTCATTCATAATATTTGTTTTGATTGCGGTATTATTTATAACAATGAGTCTTCTGTACGGCTGACTGGAGGGTTAATATAATTATGTGGTCGCGCACATAAAAGATAAACTAACTATATTAAGACATAAGTAACCCCTTCAATTTATATGTATAAATAACCTCTAATAATTGCAAGTAATTAATCTCAAAATTATAAGTAACTCCTATTATATGGATCAGACCCCAACATGGGACATTAGTCAACCCAACAATGAACAATAACCCCTACTATAGTAATAATTAACTCCAACAATTTTAAGTTTCCTCTAGTATATTAATCAGTAAAGCCAAAATACAATAATTGACCTTATATGTGGACCTATCACACCGACTCACCGTTAACTATAGGCGTGGTTGGCCGCATATAAGACTTAGTGTATTTTTTATATTTTGTTGTTGATAGTAATTGGATTAGTGGTTAAGGTATTGATATTCATATTTGAGGTTGTGGGTCCCAAGCCTATAATAACCATACCTAGGTATTAGTGGCATTCAAGGCCTATGATAACCATGCCTTGATATTTTAACCAAATTTAATGACTTCTACTTTAGTATTATATACGGGTTATTCACCTGTTACCCCTCAAGTTTATCGAAATTCATGGGGTACCCCTGTAGTTTCAAAAATTCACCAGGTGCCTCTGACGTTTATACAAACACATCAGGTTACCCTTAATGACTAACGGTCGTCAATCCGTTAGCCATTAAGCCAAATTAATCTAATTAAACCAAATAACCCTTACTTGACCTAATTCACCCCAAACTAATTAACCTTGACTATCTTTTTTAAAAAACTTCCTTTATAATGTTTACTCTCTCCCCTTTCCTTCTCTTTCCTTCAATTTCCTCCATGGAAGCCTCCCTCCCAATTTCTTTTTCTCGGCCATCCACCCAAACCACCACAACCAACTACTTTATCCCTCCGCCCCCACCCACACCCAACCCCTCCCCTACCAACCCAAGCCACAACCATTGTACCCAAAATCACTCTCTGACCCACTGTAACCTCACCCTACCCCTGCGCAAGCCCCACCCACGCAAGCTCCACCTTCCAAATCCACCACCCTGGTACCCGCAACTACCCTTTGACCCACCATAACCCTACCCCAACCCAACAATCCCCCCAGCCCTCGAAAGTACCACATTTACCCATCGAAACCCACCTTATCCCTCAAAACCACTAACATTACCCACCGAAACCCCACCCCATCACCCCTTTTACCCACTGAAACCCCACCCCATTTCCCGAACGACCACCCCCAGCCAGCGAAACCACTAACCTTACACCCGAAACCACTAGAGATATAAGAGAGATGAGAAAGAAAAAGAATTAGGCCGGTTTGGTTTGGTTCAAGCACGAGTTTATTTTAATCTGGCGGTGGCGTGCCTGGTGGTGGGGAGGGAAGTAGAGAGAGGAGGGTGGAGAAGAGGTGGATGAAATAAGGAGAAAGCAAGAGGTGGTTTAAGGGTTTGTAGATGGATCCGGGTGGTTTCCGGGGAAGGGGAATGGGAAGGGAGGTGGGTGGTTTTTGGGGCTAGGGTGGTGGGTGGGTGGCTAGGCTAGCGTGGTTGGGGCCCTTGGGTGTGGGTGGGTGGGTGGCTACCGGCTAGGCTAGCGTGGTTGGGGCCTTGGGTGTGGGTGGGTGGGTGGTGTTTAATTAGCATTAATTTGGTTAATTAGGGTTTATTTGAAATAATTAGGTTGATTAGACTTAATGACTAACGAAAACTTGAAGTTGTTAGCCATTAAGGGCATTTTATCAAAACCTTTGGGGTGCCTGGTGTATTTTTAAAACCACAGGGGCACCCCATGAATTTTAAAAAGCCTTAGGGGTACCAGGTGTAAAAAACCGTATTATATATTTTCCCTTCGTTTCTTTTTGTTTTTCATGTTTTTTTCCCTATATATAATGCCCTCATTAAAGTTACTATTTGTTACACTTTTTCACTTTTTGTTCTAAGTGAGCTCATATGGAATCTTTTATTTCCTAACTATCAAATTTACTATACTTTTCTCTCTCTCCCTTTATCAAAAAGCGAAAAGAATACGTAAAAATAATATTGCTAACCTCCGTTTCTAAATAAGTGCAACTGTTTGACTTTTAAACTTGCCAACGCACAACTTTGACCATTAAAATCTCTAGTTATGTATTTGTAAAAGTTATAAAAAGTTGATATTCTGAAAATATTAATTGAAACAAATCCAACAACATTGTACATGATCATTTTTGTTTTTATATATTAGTAAAAATATATAATTAAAGTGATGTGTGTGAATAATGCAAAAGTCAAAGTATTGCACTTAAAAAGAAACAAATATACAAAGATTCATTCCCACATGAGGTACTCCTTGATCTTTCCCCAATTTCATATAGAGAAGAAAAAAAACGGGAGTATAAACATTACTAAATCTCATTGCACACGAAAAATTTAAGTCATTCAAATATTAATTATTTTAACGTCACAACTTGAGTTCATCTCTTCACCTTCTCATAAGTCATAATACCCATCTTTTCCCCCTTCATTAACCATTTTCTGTTTTTACGTTTCTCTCCCTTTCCCCTCTTCATTGTTGTCCGTCTTTTTCCTCATTAAAATATTATATCTATAAGACATGCAAATTTATATGTCTCTCAATTAAGCTATATAAGGAAGCTAATATATATTATATATATATCATCAAGTATCGTCCCAAAGGGAGTGGTGGTAGCTCAGTGGAGTACCCCTCGAATTTCAGGACATTGCCCAGGGTTCGAATCCTCATTCCAACAATATGTTGGGGCGTTCACTTGCGGTGGCAATGGACCTTTAGGCCTGTTGTCTTCTGGGCTATTTAGCCTTGTACCTAGTCTTTGAGGTGGTGCTAGTAACTTAGCAGGGGTTGGTCTTCGGACCAATTATCTTTCCTAATAAAAAAAAATCAAGTATCGTCCCATCTATTACTATATACTTCCTTATATAACCTCTTACTTTGTAATGTCATAATCTTACTACTAAACTATAATGTGTACATGTGACAAAATGTCAACAACTAGGTAAAATTTAAAACAAGCTAATTGTCATGGTAGGACAAGAATATCCAATCAAAAGATCATGACTGCAACATGGAAACATTTACTTAATAGCTATAGTCTTATGTAGTATATGTACCAGTACCGGTTGTGTTGAATTCGTGTCGGGTTCACAGGGTAGCGGGTTGGCTCCCAAGAATCCTAACTTGACCGTTTAATTAAACGAGTCAAGAACTTTTGACCCAACCCAACCCGTTTATTAAACGTGTCGAGTTCACCTGTTTAACACTCTATATATGTGATATGTTACAACGAACGCAATAAAGCAACAAAGAATTAAAGAACAATCGACACAAGAATTAATGTGGTTCACTAACGATGTGTTGACTATGTCCATAGGCAGAGGAGAAACAATTTTTATTATATTTTAGGAGAGAGATTACATATTACAGAATATGAAGGCAAAAGTTAATTATATGGTTTATATAGTACCCTTTTAAGTAACATGAACATAATGGGCCTAAACCCGAAATTAAAACTAAAACAATTTACTAAACTGCATACACTGAAACAGTTTATTGAAAACCCCGTGCTTGGTTAATCCTAGCACCAGATAATTTGAGGCATATTCCAACATGATATTTTCGATTCAATTCAATAAGTTTGAGACCAAAATAAACTATTGTGATAGTTAGATTAACATCTAATATTACATAAAAAAAATCAAACAAACTAAATTCAGCAATGTAAAAATGGATGTAAAATAGAAGAAGGAAAAACTTTAAACTGATGTAATTCATTTTGGTAAACGAGTTATCGTGTAGATTAGCGTTCGGGTTCAAAAGTTCAAACCTAACCCAATCTATTTATTAAACTGGTTGTGTCGGATCAACCCATTTACGAAAGCCTTGCTCCAAACCCGCTAATTTCGTGTCGGACTTGGATTGAGTTGTTGGATCTTATCACCTTTTGTCTCATCTATGTACCAGTCCTTGTAACCCATATATTGAATTTCTTTCAATTTTCCAATGCTTTTTATTCAGCTGAGTTCCAATGGATTCATGATACGTACAAAAAAAAACTAATATTCAAACACCAACTACTAATACATTACTTTATTCAATAGTCAGGTGGAAACACATGGTTGTTAATCGTCACGTCAGTCCTTAACCAATGTAAGCTATGTGACAGACAAGATTATAAATTTAAAATGTTACATATTTTATTGTTATGATTTTTACGATGTATAATTATTTAATTAATCTAAATAAATCAACGGATATTAGGTATTTACATATTGATATTTTTTTAAGGGGAAGGTATTGACTTCTACGGGGCTAGATAGTGACGAATACCGAATGAGAGTAGGAAGGATTATAATAGATTTATAATTCATACACATTCCTTCATTTCATTAAAAACTACCCACTTTTCTTTTCGATCCGTTTTATATAGAAGCATCCACTTTCTGTCTGATATATACTTTAGTAACCTCAACACTCTCTCTCTCTTCTATGCTATGTCTTCAATTTCCATGAAACCCCGCTTAAAATGTTGTTCCACATTGAACATGAGAAGAAAATCTAACAATTTTATAAGCTCTATGATTTAGCCCTCTTGTTGAGAATTCATTTTAGAATGGAATTTTCCGTAAGCATTTTGAGGGAAAAAGGGAAAATTCATTAATCAAGGGATAAAGAGTCCATAAGTACATAAGGGGGAACATCCCTAGGGGCATGCATCTCCCAGACTCCCAACATTGTTCAAGACCAAATGGAATAACTTTAGCTAAATTATGAGCTACCGAATTTCCATCCCTTTTCACATGAGAAAAAGAAACAAAATCAAACCAACAACATAAATGGAAAATGTCACCTAAAATGGAGTCCAAATCCGAGAAAAAAAAAAGCTTCTTTAACAAGGCGGGAGATCACCACACTTGTGAGTCCGACTCGAGGATCACATTCTTCAAACCATGGCTTTCTCGAGGATCACATTCTTCAAACCATGGCTTTTAGCCAACCTAGCTGCCAAATGAATGGCAAACCAACCTCCCGTAAGCTTATATATTTATTCATGATCTAGTAAAAAAAGACAAATGATTTTATCTCTTGATTTTATAACCCCAAAGGTAATATTGTTTTAAGAAAACAACTTGACTTACTTTTGGGTTGGGACCATATAGCTTGGTTAGCTGGCTAGGCACAACTTTGTTTAAGTGACATTTCATCTTAAGCAAACCTCTACCCAAACAATAATTCAACCCATGTGTCTAACGATTCGTACTCGTATCAAGTTTGACATGGTTTTTTTATAGTATAATGATTAAGGAAAATACTTTAATTAAATTGGAAACTCTTATGGGTAAATCCAATCTATCTATGTTGATATATGCTTGAAAGTAGGAAAAAGCATACAGATATCATCTCCACCCTCACTCCCTCAGTAATTACATATGAATTAGAACTGTCAAAAAAGACCCGACTTGAGAACTCAACGTGAATCTGTAATGACTTGTAACCAACTTATACCTGAAATTTTGGTAAAACATGCCATTTATAACCTGACTTGTACCCAATATGATAATAACTGATAACTGATCTTGACCCAATACTCCATGACTTGGACCTGAACCTGAACAGACGCCCGACCCACCACCCTGTGACCTGGCAACGATCCGAACCCGATTCGACACCTGGCCTGATTAGGACCTAAAACCGATCATAACTCGACGCAACCTGTCATTTTCCCGACATGTTGCGACATGTTACTTGATTTTACCAGACCTGTTGTGACTTGATACATGGTTTTACCCGACATATTGCAACCTGTTACCCGATTTTACCCGACCTGTTGGTTGTTGATAACTCGACTTGTCATTGACCTCACCACATAGTAACATAAATCATAAATAACACTACTACAAAAAGGCATGTAAAGACCCCTTAAAAAGTAAAAAAAAACCCTTAAAGACCACCTAAGAGGCGATTTTTAGCTCAGTGGTCTCTTAGTAAAAGACGATTAACTTAAAAGATGAAATATCATTGAGTTTCGAAATGAATCTAACTTAAAGACGATTAACTTCTTAGTATAAGTGTATAACTAGATGAATTATTCAAGCATTGATTTTCAATAAAATCTTAAATAATGATACAATTTTGAAGCAGCGCCACACAAATTTCATGACCCGTTCCGATCTCGAATTGACCCGAATGTGACTCGAAACCAAGTACGGTCGGGGAAGAGGCGATGAGAGTCGGCCCGATCATCGAATTCGCTCCAACAGACATGCATGGTTCTGTAGTCAAAGCAACTTTGTCACGTTCGTTTACCCATAGGAGGGCAGCCCTGTACAACCCAATTATAACTCAACTCGATAACTACCGACCTGAACTTGACTCGAACTTGACAATGACCCAAACCGCTATTGTTCTGACCTAAACCGAAAAGCACCCACTACAAACCTGCCATAAACCCGAACCGACACCATATGAACACGAAAGAATGCTTCATAATTGGAAAAACTGGCACCGTGGAAATACATACCACTCAGCCAAAGAAAGATGATGGAGAGTTGACAGAAATGGGCACTAAATTTTTTTCGGGAGATCTCTTTTAAATTGTTGGTATGGCTATCGAAATCGTGAGCATCGGCATGTAGGTTCCAGATCCATGTAGTAGTTTCAGGGCCCTTTGCTATTGTGCTTGAAAAATGACCGGGTCTGGTCCATTCCTCAAACGAAGTTTTTACGGGATCCATATTTACCAAATTTGTACTTCTGGTTCCTAACCTGTCCCGAAATCGACCGTGTCGAACTCGACCGAACCTGAAAGAAGAAACAAATCGAGGCAGACCTGACATGGCGACCGTTCCCGACCTGCACCTGCTCGACCTGTTGAATTTGTTGACCTGACACGACCTGGCTGAACATGACCTGAAACCTGAGATCACCCAACCTGAACCCGACTCAAGTAACTGAATTGACAGCTCTAACCCAAATAATATGATAGTGATTAATGATCGAACTTGTAAACTCAAAGTCAGTAAGGTGCAATTCCGCCCCCTATAAACTATACCAACTAGGCAACTACGATAATTAGACTGGTTGGGTTGCGTAGACTTCTGTATCTTTGCTTGTTTATGAACGTGGAAATTTCAAGGTGGAATAAAAAAATAAAAAAATAAAAAAATAAAACTTCCTAGTCTTGCCTCAACTCTCAAGTATAAATAACCTTCTCTGGTAGCGTAGCACCCAGTGCAAGTTCTTGCCATCTATCTCGGCTCAGACGCTCAGTATAGTTTGAGTGAGGTTCTTCGTTCATCAGCTTCTCCAGGTATGTTTTTCTTGATCTTAGTCACATTTAAATACCAAATCGGTTTAAATTCATTTTAAACGTTCATTACAAACTAGCTTCTACACTTCAGCCATGAGCACCTAAAATGTCATGATCGTATATTAAACAATATTATCTTATACTCTCTCCGTATTTTTTTTATCTTTCCTACTTTCATGGTATGCGTTTGCCGATACACTTTTTTGACTTTAAAGAACTTGCACTACATATTTTTAAAAATATAACGATTGAATATTAATAAGGTATTCATTGAGATGAATAATTAAACAAGATCGCACATGAATATATCTTTTTTTATATCTTGAGAAGAAAATAGAAGAATCTCTCTAATTATCAATAGTGTCAATATTCCAAGTGAGAAAGATAAAAAGATACATAGGAGTACCTGCTACGTAAAACCATTTTGTTAAATGGGTTGGGATGAGGTTGTAGTTTAAACTTTACACCTCAAACATTGAGACATTGAACATCAGCTAACTCCTAGCTTTTTAAATTTAATTTTAATTGATATCATCATAACAATTATTTGCATAGTCACATTGAAAGTTAGAGTCTAATTTACCACTGTTGAAACAATTTTCATATTATACATATATCAAACCCCGGATATGACTCAAATATTACCTAGTGTAATAAATGTGTTGGGTTGGTGGGCACAGGAGCTTTCTTCCCCCCATTCGCGCGAAGGCGAGAAAATTTTTGCTCGAATCAACTTGGGATTTTCCATTATCTTGTGGAGGAGAATGTTGTGTTGAATCTGGCTGGTAATAGATTTAAAACCTCAAATCTTTGGCTCCACAAAAGGGAAGAAATGCCATTACTTGTATGTAAGTTCTTCTTTGTCTGTGTAGCTTTTTTTTTTTTAATCCGGTCTCTATAGCCTTTTTTAAAAGTATGTATATGTTCAAAAATTTAGTCAAAGCGAAGTATATAAATAGTAGAAAAGTAAAAAATCGAACAACTAAAAAGTTGCACGTACACATAGTGATTTATATATATTATTAAAACGTGTGAGCAAGCATTGTAAGCCGTCATGTGTCACCTAACATTCCCCATAAAATGATTTAAAGATTAGCTTAAGAAGTCTTGATCTCATGTCCTCTTACTTAATAAAGTCATGATTTCACCACCAAACAACACCTCTTATGTGTAACCAAATTCTAATTCTAACTTATTTATGCCTTATTGAATTTTTAAATAGTAATTGTGGGCAAGAAATGTAGGCGAGTAGGCGGCCATATGTCCCCCTCCCCATTAAATAATAAAATGGCATCATGTCATTTGTGACTTGATATTTATTTGAAAGATTGTCAACGTAAACTTTTGGACCCACAACCTCAAGTTTGGAAGAAAGATATCCTTTATGTATTGCTTCTTTTATCAAAATCAATGATGATGTTATGGATTTTTTATTCGAAACCAAGAGTTAAGTTCTAATGTTTTCAATGCATGATCTTACCACTAAACTATAAATCCTTTATGTATTACTATTATGGTATATCCTTTGAAAATAATCAAATGACCTCTTACTTCAAATGTCATGATCTTACCACTAAACTATATATCTTTTGTGAAAGGCCATATTCCAAATCCAATTACTGAAATAACTCATCATCTTTTTGTTAACACAATTCGAAAAATATACCCTAGGCATCGCACGGGCCGAAACACTAGTTAAACTAGCAAAACATGAGCAACCAATTGTGCACAAGGCCTTTATGAGGAGTAATATTAAAAGGGGAGAAAAAAGACTTTAAGGTTTCTTCTATCTTATATCCTTGCGTGTCTTCAGATTCTACGTTGCACCCCAACCTTCTTAAAGTTCCACACAATATCCTCAAGCTTACCTTTTTTGATGCACAATGCCCCACTGTTATAACTATGTGTCAATAATTTTGTTTACCTTTTGTAATTTATGGAAATAATCTAACTTATCAATATTCCCTCCAAGTGTTTACCTAGATAAGTTAAATTAGTTCTACTAGATTACAAAACGTAAACGAAATTAATGACAAAACCCTATGGGTGTTGACATGTTGTTAAATTACAATTTACAAAGCATAGTTTACTCTTAGATGTTTCATGATTGTTTGGTTAGTGCTCGTACATGGTAGTAATGGTAAATGTAATCTAGTGTTAATTTGTAAAGAAGTTCTCATGTCAATAATCATGGTACTAAAACTTCATCACAAAACATGAGTTTTCCTTTATAATAAATTTTCATTACCACCCAATACCACATTCCCAAGTTGTAATGGATAGTAATGAGATTTTAGGAAGAAAATGAATATTTTGGGATGAAGCAGCATTACCATTAATAATGACATGAGATTTTCTTTACTAACTTACACTATAATGCATTACCATTACCACTAAACACTAACCAAACAGCTGCACTCTGTAAGAGTCTAAGCTTACCTGCATTATCTAGAGGTTTTTCACCTGCATATAAGACTTGTGTTATGTAAATACTAATTTTCTTTCCTCTATGGTATGTCTACAGTAGGTTTAACAAAAATATGTGCTACGGTAATGAACGGAATCATCGCTCCTTGCATTGGAGAAGCATGTGCTCCTTACACCTATACAGTACAACTAGAGAAATTGAAGCAGTTGACAGAGAAATTAACAGCAGCGAAATCTAAGCTAGCTGAGTTAGTTGGAGAAACAGATGGGACTGCAGTTCTGAATAATGACGCGATAAAATGGAGGAAAGAAGCGGAAGTCACCCTGGGAGAGGTAGATCAAAACATGAAGCGCCTCGAGAGAGACATAGAAGCAACTTGTGCAAGTGGCTGCTTGCCTAACTGTTGTAGACGTCGGAATGCAAAGAGGTTGATTCAAGGAGAACTCGAAAAGGTTGACAAGCTGATGCGGAAGTATATGCCGCTGGTGAAAGGATATGGGTGGTCTCGAGATGATACTGTTCTTAATACAAGAGGTGATGATATAGAAAAGATATGGAAGTCTATAAGCGAAAGGGATGATATCAAAGTTATATGCATTCATGGAATTGCATATGTAGGCAAGACAGAGGTTGCGAAAGCTGTTTGCAATGAAGCTTTGCAGGATAAGCACGAGAAATTTGGTTATGTTGTATGGGTGGATGCTAGCTACAATATGATACTCAAGAGTCTCCAAGAAAAGATCATGAAGATTTTCAAAATTGAGATTGCTGACACGGATGATGATAAAGATAGAGCTATAAAGATCCGCAATGAGTTTGTTCGGAGGAAAAAATGTTTGGTGATTGTTGATTCCTTATGGGAGAATTTCAGCCTTGGAGATATTGGAATCCCGGAGAAAGAAGAGGGAGTATTTTGCAAGGTTATATTAACTTCTAGATCAAAATTTATGTGTGGTAGGATCCCAAAAGACGAATATTTTGAAATCAAACCTCTCCCAGAAGGATGGAATTTTTTCGAAGGAACTCTCAAATATGACCTTTCTAGTTTAGAAGATGAGGTAAAGAATTTGGTGATGAAAGCGGTGGAAGGTTGTGCAGGATTGCCAGGAGAAATCATCGTGCTGGGACATCTTATAAGAGAACTACATGGTCAAAGCTCGAATGAGATGGTTTCCGCACTTGAGAAAATATTGAGTAGCCGAACAATATCTGAACCTTCAACTAATACTTATCGGTTAAGAGTTCTGGAATACAGCTACAAGAAGCTAGGAGAAACTGCACAGCTGTGCTTTCTGTATTGTGCCTTATATCCAAAAGGTTTACCAATCGAAGCAGACCAATTGATAGATAACTGGATTTGGGATGGACTGCTAGATAAGTTTATCGGAACATTAGAAGAGAAGAGGAAGCATGGGAGGGCTGTGTTGACAACACTTAAAAGTGCACGTCTTCTAGAGAAAGCAGACTCAGATGGCGGTACCAGAGAGGCAGTCAAGATGCTTGGCTTATTTCATGATATGGCAGTTAATATTCTGTTTAAACGAGACTCGGGGGAGTTTATCAATGCAGGAAATGATGTCACAGATTTTCCAGCAATGGATGGTCTTAATGATAAGATACAAAGAGCCTCTTTGATGTACAATAAACTCAGAGTGCTGAAAAATCAACCAAATTGTCCAGCATTGTCCACATTGCTACTCCAGAATAACCCAATTAATTTCTGTTCTGATACCTTTTTCACCAGAATCCCACATCTTAAACTACTAGATATGTCTTACACCAATATTTCCAACCTCCCATCATCAATATGTAACTTGACATTCCTTCGAGTTCTTCGTTTACGCAACTGCCTCAATATGAGATTCCTACCTCGCTTGTCCAACCTTGAGGAACTCATTGTACTAGACCTTTTCGGAACACCACTAAAAGAACTTCCCTTAGGGATGGAAAAAATGAAAAAACTCAAACGTCTCGACCTTTCTTACACCAAGTTAGCCAAATTCCAGGCTGGTTTATTAAGTGCACTAGAAAGTTTGGAAGACTTGCTACTCATAATAAATGATGCTGAGGCTTACAGTTGGAGATCGAAACAGACGAGGTCAAACGCAAAAGAAGCCTATGTTGAGGAGCTCGCTTGCTCAGACGGCTTAAGGGTTCTACAAGTCAACTTCTTTAACCAGGAGATATACAATGAATATATCAAAGCCATTCCAAATACAGCGCCACCACCTCGTTTCAAGTTCTGTGTAGGCGGCTTCAACACTAACGGAAACTTAGGTGAAAACAGCATAGCATTCATCGACGGGTACCCTGTTAATCAGCAACTCCCAGAAAGAACCATGGAGCTATACTTGAGTATGTGCAGGGGTAACTTAAGTCCAAACAACACATTGGAGAAAACAGGCATCAAGTTTCAGAACTTGAAGGTCCTCAGTCTGTTTGATTGTAGTGGCTTAACCTATCTATTCTCTTTCGAGATGTTGCAGTGTCTTCAAAACCTTGAGAAGATATATGTTAGGCAATGTTGGTCAATTGTGGGGATAATTAAGCCAGCTGAGAAGTCAAATACTAATAACCCACATACAGTATCCTCATGTCGTCTTCTAAAAGTACAAGAATTAGTCTTCGTTAATTTGCCAATGCTGGAGAGCATATGTCCAGATCAACAAGAGCTCGACTGGCCTGCCTTTCGTAGATTCTCTGTGTGGAACTGTAAGAAGCTCAAGAGGTTACCGTTGGTGGTAAGTAAAGCGACTACGATGATTAAACTTAGAGGGAGGTCTTTCAAGTTGGATGACTCTCGTTATTTTGAACGTGAAGAAGCTGATATGCCTGAAGACATAGTTTCTTTTGTGAGGTATGCTACCTTGAAGGGTTTGTGCTCTTCACTTGATTTTCGGACAATAACTTTTTGCTGATTCGAAGTGTTTCCCACTTATTAAAATTGAATATTTTCTAATTCATTGGTGAAGAACCTTTCATGTGGCAAACTTATGAAGTATAAGATTGCATAACATGTTGTCATAATACTATTACATAAGGAAGTTGAGAAGTATTTTTGCATGCAGCACGGAGAAACCAGAATTGTCTCCACAACCGATGGTAGAAAATGAAGACGATCAAGCAAGGTTTTTCAGGAGGAAGGCAACAGAAAAATCTCGTAAGCAATAAACCCTCTTATTCGTTGTATATTAGATCCAAGTAAGCTTATCTAGTTAGTAAACAAAGATATTATAGACAGATCTTATCGAACTAACATAACGAAAAACACACAACACATATAAGAGGAATAAAACAGAGGTATGTTGTAAATATATGCAGGAACTGCAGCTATTTTGTCAGAACATGATGGAAACGCAACCCCTCCTAGTCCTCAGAGCCCTGGCTACATTGTACGCCGCTTGGATTCAGCCTCCACTTTGCTCAGGGCCTTGCAGAAACGCATCGGGGTGGTGTTTATTAATTAACCAATAGGGACTCGGAAGTGATGGCATCAGTCGAGGAATTTGTGCAAGTTCACAAGCAGCAACACCATTAAATACGTTACATCAACTGTGTAGTTCGCTAATCAAGTCTATGAGGGATTCATGCAAATTAGCTGATTGTTTGTATCAGTGTTTATGTCGCTAAGTAAATCACCTGCTAATATTACTATTCCTTTATCCGAAATTATACTGTGAACCTTCTGTTGATTGTTCATGTTATAAAGCAGTCTAAATGCTTGTAAACATGTCATAAGAAAATAAAAGTGCTCGTTGTCTAGGAAAGAGATCTTATTAGCACTGTATCGTGGCCATCCAAAAGTACTCTTGTAACTCTTTACTTAGCTTACTTCATCACATAAGAAGTTCAAAGGAAGAAGACTAGAAGAGTAAGAGAATGAAAAAGTTGAAGCAAATGGAAGCAATATTAGTAAACTCTGCTTCTTTTCATAATTTCACTAAATTAATTAGAGCATTGTATTAGTAATCTGCAGTTCCACAAGTTTAGTACAAAGATGCTCAGCTTCAGTTTTCAAGTACTACATAATGGTGATCATATACAAAGCATTGCAGGAAACTTGTGGAGGATCATATAGACGAACCATTCAACAAATGCCTATAGGTGCAAAAAATATTTAACTTCAAGAGCGAAAGACCCACCGAGAATCTGGATTCCATCGAGTCATATTGGCATCGGCTAATACCTTAACAAGACGATCATCCGAGTCTTCTGTTTCTAGTCTTCACCCATTCCACTACCTCAACCAAGCTTTCACCAATTTACATTCCTTACTATTTGCCTTCTCACTCCCTTACAGTTTGGCCTACCACAAAGTTAAGATACCAAGCTGAGTTAGATTTTTGATTAACATTTTCAAT
Source organism: Beta corolliflora (assembly GCA_947648045.1). Classification (NCBI taxonomy): domain Eukaryota; kingdom Viridiplantae; phylum Streptophyta; class Magnoliopsida; order Caryophyllales; family Amaranthaceae; genus Beta; species Beta corolliflora. The sequence goes on from CANSZD010000775.1 coordinate 58,254, forward strand.
CATTTATTTTTTTGAAGTGATTTTAAACTATTATTAGTTGAATAGTATTATATAGACATAGTCAAGCTTGCAACATGAATTCAACAATTGAGGAGAGGATATTTATCTTATTACCTGTGAATAGAGAAAAGTTCCAAGAATTGCAATGGCAGCTCCAAGAGCATTAATGGGCTGAACAGGAGTGTGGAAGATTATTATGGAGGAAATTATAACCGATATCCTCTTCATCGTGTTTCCGACACTAAAAGTCAGGGGAGAGATTTGGTCAAGAGACATGTATGATACTTGATTGTACAAATGGTAGAAGATGCTTTGAGCTGCTACCCACCTATTAGAATTCAAAGGAGACTTCAATAAGCAACATGAACAAACAACAATGGTGAAATTAGAAAGTAGTACTTCCTAAGAAATTGATAGCCATGCAATTAGATCTAAAAACGATGTTTTTATCATTTTGAGGAATGAGGATCAGTCAAGCAACAAAGTCCTATATGCAGAAAAATTACAGGTAGCAAAGCTCGCTAAAGCCAAGACATTAGATACTTATATAGAGCTGGAAACAAGCTGGGCTAGCATGGCCGAACATGAGCCTGCTAAAGCCAAGACATTAGATACTTAATATAGAGCTGGAAACAAGCTGGGCTAGCATGGCCGAACATGAGCCTGCTACTGGCCCGGCACGGCAGGAGAGGTACGGTGATGGGTTGTGCATGCGCATCATTTTTGAAAATAAGCACAAGCCCACCATGATCACAGCGGGCTGACATGCTCTCGGTTTTTACCAAAAGGGGAAAAAGTGTACTAAACTTCTTAAGGAAAGGCCAAGGCGGAGCATGTGGGCTGGGCCAAGCTCCGTCCCCTCTCATAGAGAATTGGCATGTGAACATTCCTTGGCCGTGCCAGGCCTAACCCGCTGCAGCATGAGGCTCACTTACTTGACAAGGCCCATGCACAGCTGTCTTCATTATGGAGAAGTGTTGAGTATAAACCGGAATATGGGCAAAATCATCCAGTTACAAGGTTATTTTGACATAATTATTAGTTGAATTAAACAAAATTCAGTTTTTGTCCACTCCAGAGATAAAGTAACATGCCTCATTTCTTAGTCTGGTGCATCAATATTTTTGAGTATATGCTAAATTTTCTTAGTCAGGTGCATTAAATATTTGTGATACTATATGCTAACTTTTGATGTTTTCTAATGTAAATAAGTAGGTTTCTCAGAAGTGATTAGTGAAAAGTAAAATAAGTGCAGCATTAAGAAGATGATGAAAGCTGGAGTTTTTGTAATTTACCATACGAAATTTGGTCCAATTTGAGAGATTGCATTCTGCCAACCAGCAGCCCATACTTGAGGTCCCTCAACAGCAATTGCAAAGGGTGTAAGGAGCACAAGAGACAACATTGAGAGGCAAGCATAGTAGTTCATCCCACTAACAGACTTCCCTTTCATCCCTTTCTTTGAAAAAATGTTCCGGAAAACAAATGCCAAATTTGAGATCATAGCTCCCATAAACCCTATTATCAACACAAAAACTCTTAGAATTGGACTTTATAGATGAACAGATTAAACTAGTTCATAATTTTTATACTAAAACCATGAAAATTGTTATTCACCTAAACTTTCAGTTTAAGAAGTATATTGACATTCTTACCGTTACTTTTTTAAACATGGTAGAACCAGTCAAGGTAAAAATGTCAATATACCTGTTTGTTTGGTAGAGTGGTTAGGTTAATAGCATTAATCTAAAAACAAATTCAAAGATAAAAATTTGGAAAACTTAAGTAAGATGTTTGAACTCACCAGTCATGTTAAAATTGAGCTCAGTGACAGCAGAAAGTGCACAACCACCAATGATTGGAATAAGTGACATATAAACAGGCATAGGGAAAGCTTCACCTAGCAAAAACCTTGAAACCAATACACTAAAAGCTGGTTCACCACTTTTAATGATATGGGTGAATGAAACGGCAACTTTAGACATACTAATTGTTGCTGCTACATGTCCAATTGTATGAGCCACTGCTACCTGCATAACCCAAATTACCAATCTTCAGTATAGACCTCACCAACCCGTAACACCAACCGAAAAACCATCAAAATATAGCTTTATAATGTCTAAAAAAAAACTTTTAAGCACAGAAAGCTCATCAACAAAAATAACAGCATGCAAAATCCATCTAAAAAAGTAGCACTAAATTTCTCCCACATCCCCCCCCCAAAAAAAAAAACATTTGAATTCATACAGCTAAAACCTCGTCAACCCATTAAGGGTGCATTCTCTTCACCTTAAAATAATAAGTTTTGGGTCTCACCAGGTCCAATCACGTGTAAGCATAAGGTCATACTTAGAGCCCAATGGTGCCTAATAAGTTCGGTTCGGATGAAAGAAAACCCACACCCTGGCACACAAAAGCCATATCAAAAATTCAAAACCTCTACTCACTACCAGCACCAAAACTCCATCAAAATTTCGCTATAAACTTTCAAAGACACAAAACTCATTAATACTACCCCATGCAAACCCATAATAAATTACCACCAAACACCCCAAAAATCAGAAAATTCAACTACAAAACCTCATCCAACCATCTAAATTTGGCTCTCCAATGCATATGAAACCTCTTATTCTACAAGACTACAACAGTACCAAAAAGTAAAAACCCATCAAAATTTAGCATTTTTTTTTTCAAATAAGAATATAGTCAAAATTGCCTTAGTCCCAAAAAATGATTTGGGGTCGGCTAACATGAATCGTCATAAGAAATCATTTCCGTGACAAATGAACTTACAGGGAGCAATGTTTTCCAAAAGTCCAAGTCAGTCTTGGGTGGGTCAGCAACCCGAGTAGCCCAAGAAATCAACATCATAAGTGACCCAGCAGCAAGAGAAAGTGTGGAGGTTAACCAAGGGTAAGGGAAAGCATTCAACACTTTCTTATTGTAAATATTGAAAACCACATTTAAAGCCCACCAAGTTGCAAAGTAAATTCCAATTTTAACCCTCTGAGCAGCCTCAGATTGCACACTAGGTAACTCTATGTTAATGTCTATTGGTTGAGAACGGTTTGCCTCATATGCATTGCACTTAACCAAATTCTTCCTTTGTTTGAACAAAGAATTTGAAAATGAAGAAACATGCAAAGGTTTAGTGATAGAAATGTTGGAAAATTCAGTTTTTAAGGGAAAAGAAGAAACAGAGTGTTGTTCTGCATTAGAAAATGCTGGTTTTTTATGAGAGAGAGTTATTAATGAGTTAGATTGTGTTGGTTGACGCAATGTAGCAAACATCTTGTGTGCAATCTGAATTTTTAAGAGAAAATTAGCTTCGAATCAAAGAATGAAGCTATAAAGTTGAGAACTTTAGTAAATTAAATTTTAAAAGGGTAAAATTTCTGGGTTTTCAAGTTTTGCAACAATTCAAAGATGGGTATTTTTTTTTCTTCTTTTTGAAGATGGGGTTTTTTTTTTTCCTTCTTTTTTAGAAGATGGGTTTTATTTTTTTTTTTCCTTCTTTTTTAGAAGATGGGTTTTTGAGAATGGGTTGAAAAGAACAATTGGGAAATGGGTTTATATAGAGGAAATAGATAGGTAACTGTTAATTTTGACAATTGACAAATGGAAAACTGGGTTTTGGGTTTGAATAGTAGTAGTAAAATTGTGAAATGTGCAAATTAAGAGAATGGTTGTTGAAGTCGGCTCATCAAACTGTTGAAAAGGTCCATACTTTTGCACAGCTGTTCAACCAGAGGTAAGGCCACATTACACATTCTCTACCGTGTTTGGCAATTGGGATGTACGAGTCATTTTTATCATTTTATGTGTGTTTACTCTTCTATTTGGAAGTCTTTTGGGGTTCTCTTGGGCAAAGAGTGTTCATTTATACTTCTTCCTTCATTTTCTTTTTGTTATGTCATACGTGTATTATGCACCAATTTATATATTTGTAAGAGTTATATATATATAAAAAAAAAAAAAGTTAAGCTTTGCCTAGTGGTTGGCATTGTGCCTTTTAAATTTGAGGTTGGGGGTTCGATTCCCATTATGGGAACTTTGAGATGAGGGATTTCCCTTACCTTCCCCCCTTACTCTCAAAGTGTCTAGCCTGCTAACTCGGGTTGGGTTGACCAGTGCGAGATTACGAGACATACCCAGAGGCAAATTCATTTTACCAATCCAAAAAAAAAAGAGTTATATAAAAAAAATAGATATTTATTATTGAAACAAATCTGATAATATTTTGCTTGATACATTAATCTGTTTTTATATATTATTAAGAGATAGCGGAGGTGCAAATGGTAAAATTAATTAAAAAATCTAAGGAAGTACAAGCTAGTTGTTTTTGGTTTCGTGATTGATTAATTAATGTATAGCTATCATATTTTTTGTTACCAAATAGAAAAGAGATGTCACTCATCTTTCTTGTTTGGTAGTAAAAGTTATGTTTATAGTCATATTTTCTTGTTAAAGTATATCAAGCTAAAGGGTTTGTTCGCCAATAACTTTTCAAGTATCTTTTAGAGGTTTGATTAAGTTAAAACACTACTAAAGTTGAAAGATATTGTTTGGTTAAGCAGTGTTTTAGATAACTTTTAGTGGTTGTGAAGATGGTTTGGAAAAATTTAACAATAGTTTTTGTGGTATACGGAACTTTTGAAGTTGCTTTTAAATAAATTTACAATTTTGAAAAAAATCTTTTACGAATGTAACAATTTGTTTTTTTAAAGGCGATGAGGCGATCTTATGATTAGTTTTACCAATGACCTATTGTGCCAAAAACTATTTTTAACAGCGAATAATTATTAATTAGTACTAGGAAAGTTCATTTAATATCTAACAGAACAATTGAGTAGGGAGTAGTTAAGAGAGGCTATGAGCATACCAACAAGATCCTATAACATGCACGGTGCACCTACCTTTTTTCCCACTGGACCCTCTACAAATAGACGGCTTGAATTCAATATTGAAGTGCAGTGGTCATTTTCATGAATTCAACATGCATGAAGTCCGGGCCCTACAAGAACCAAAATTTGTTAAGAAAGAGATCTTTGCTTTTGGCTACTCCTCATATAGAGGCCTTGTTTGGCAATTTGATGATCGATACCAATTTCTAGAGCCACTAGAGGTGGCCATTGAACGGATTGACTTGAGCCCAACCGATCCCAGGGATTCAGGTTACTCAGGTCAAATCTAGGCTCGACTAGGTCTAGACTTGTCTACCTAGCGCATGAATAGTAGGTGATCAAAGTCATTACTCGCCACCTAGTCTAGTCGTTCTTTCGTTCGAATTTTCTTAACAAATGACATAGTTTTAATATATGTGGATTAACTGAAGACCAACACAATGGCTACACTGTATCTATCGTGTCCAGTTCCAGTTCTCCAACAGTCATTAACTCAGCCTCAATCGTACATTAGTTACCTTATCCAACTAGGACAACTTCCTTATCTAACTCCGCATTAGTTAAAGAGTAAGGCTATTTGAAATTTTTTTCTAATTAGCCAAAAAAAATTCCTGCTATACCACTATCTATGTTTTGTTTATTTTCAAAGCATTTCTATTGCTTGTTTAGTTAACGAAGTAAATTTTAGCCAAACAAAGTTTCATTAACCGTAAAATTAGTAAAGGGAATTATCTTGATCCAATTCGCACCTATTCACCGTCCACTTAATTAAATTCTATTGTTATGGCACTATATTGTCTATATATACTTGATGCCTCTATTGTGATTGGAACCGTTGAATGATCATTTGTTTGAGATTTGCACACAAAATCTTAAATTGAGAGAAATGACAAACACCAAATGGTCCAAACCCACCTCTACCTTAGCCCATCCCATGTAGCCAGATTGATGAAGAAAAAGGTCAAATAATAAGAATTCACATATCATGGGGAATGCATTGAATTTCTGCCAATTTAAAACAATATCTCTTCAATCAATTATTGCAATGACATGCATGAACATTTAGCCTGTTTTAAACCGCAAGTTTAATTTTGGTTTTTATTTTCTAGGTTGCTGAAATTTAGAGGTAGTTGGAATTCCCCATATTCCCCCTCAAGTGAGCCCCCTTCATCTTACCCAAAAAAAAACAATTAAAAATTAACCTTTCATTTTACCGTGCATACGATAAAATCGGATGTACAATTCATTCGGTAAAATTTCTAGAAACTTTATCTGCCTTACAAACAACAGCATGAAAGAAATGTCTTGGCCTTCTTTTTTATTAAGGCAAAGTAAAAAAGTCCCACATTACAAGTAGATCTAGTTAATGGATGAAATAGTCCAATAAAAGTCGGGGCTTGGTCATGTTGACAAGATTTTTATTGGCCATAGTCGTTAATGAACAAGACCTAAATTTATTATACAAGGTCATAATGGTAGGTCAAATACTTTGTTAAAGATAAAAGATCAAGAAAAAGGTCATTACTCATTTATTGCTCCGCAATAACCTGTATGGTCCAACCCGCTATTGAACCACAACAATGTGATCCAATAAAAAGACTCAACACGCCAGCTAGGAGGAAATTGCTAAATGAGTGTAGTGAGAATTAACCCCAAATGGCTCGACTAGAAGTTAAAAGGTTGGCTAACTGCTCTAAATTTCCATCTCGTCTTTGTATTACTCCCTCCGGTCTTTATTAGTTTATCCGTTTCTTTTGCACAGAGTTTTAAGAGAAATAATGTTGTGGGACATAGAAAGAAAGTAAAACTATTATTTTATATTAAAGTTGAATGTATGTGTGATGGAAAGTTAGTGGTCTCATTCCAAAAATAGAAACAATAGAAATGGGTAAACTAATAAGGGACATCCCAAAAAAAAATACGGGTAAACTAATAAAGATCGGAGGGAGTATTTTATAAAAAAAAATACAAAACCATAAGATAAATTTCATCTATGTCATCTTTCAGGACTAATTCCGACATACGTACCCTAAAATTTTCTAACCCCTTAATAAAGTGTGTTTCCATGCATGATTTAGGTTATTAAAGATAAAGTGATCCCTAAGCGAGCTATCCCTCAACCTTCTTCGTAATAACCAGCGTGAGGTGTGTTCACAGGTGCTTCCTAGTTAGGTACAAGCAACTATCACGCTTATGGTTGAGGTTGAAGTTGAAGTTGAAGTTGAACCCCACAGGCCACAACATATGTGAAATTCTGAAGAACAAACCAAAATTCAGTTTGGAATTTCTTTGTGGTGACCAGCTGCTTTGGTTGATTCAATATAAATAAAGAAAATATAGAATTAATAATTGACGGCTATGAAATGTGTGCCCTTAGCTTCTTAGAGGACCTCGACAAAGATTTTTGTGAGAAAATGATCTTCCAATGAGCTTTATAATTGAGCATGCCTTAAAATATACTCTTATGTATGGCAATTGAGTGTTGTCTATTCGTTGTTGACTGTTTTACTCAGTTATTTATGTTCGTTGACAGTCATTTTACTATTAACTGTTTATAGGGTTATAAAAGAGTCGATATGTCCGCAAACTACTCGTAAATAATAAACAAATTAGATGAAAACTCGGACAAAAGAGTCGATATGTCCGCAAACTACTTGTAAACAATAAACAAACTGGATGAAAACTCGGACAAATTAAACTCATTTATTAAGTAAATGAACAAATTTTCCCCTCAAAAAAAAAGTAAATGAACAAATTAAACTTGATATAATATGTATACAAACTTGTTTAATAAATGAGGCGAACTCGAACACTTTCGTGTACTGTTCGACTCGCAATGTATGTTCTTGTATGACTCTTTTATAACAATTTGTTTATAAACTCATTCGAACTTGTTTATAGCTTGTTCAAGCTCATTTATAAGCTTCTTATCTATTTTCTACTAAGATTATTCAATATGTCCATTATTAATAATTATAAGTAGTTGGTAGGAATCGTAGTTTCGCTTTCTTTGAATTTTTAGTTTATGTTAGTTTGGCAAGTTATTATTATATAAATTAAGTAGAGATATATAATTGCTGCTTTTATTAATATAATACTTCCTCTTTTTTTTTCTACAACATCATATGAGGTTTTACACTTACTAAAAACTTTGACTACAAAAATCTCTAAGTATCTACTATTAATAAAAATTATAAAAAGAGATGGTACTTTGAAAATGTAAATTGAGATAAATCCAACAAGTTGAACTTTTCTACCCAATTTTGTATATATTAGTCAAAAAATTCTTATCAAGACTAATACATAAATAGTGTAAAAGTCAAAATGATGCAATACAAATAAAGCACATGAGCTATTATGGGATTTACAAAGATCGGTTCAAGCTTGAGCTCATACTAAGAACAAGCAAGCTCGAGCAAATAAAATTTCTGGTGACTGAACCCGAACTTGAAATTTCAGAGTTCATTTGAGTTCAAATGTGAACACTTACAAATTTACAATAATTATCAAGCTTAATACTATTATGCAAAAGGTCAACTCAGCTCATTTGCAACCCTAATTGTTCATAAATATATTTAGTAAAAGTAGTTTTTGGTCTTTTACGAAAAATATTAATCTTTGAAAATATTAATTCTTTTAACTTTTGAAAAGAAAAAGAAAGTTCGATATTAAAGAGCTAAGCAGATTAACTGTTTTTTTTGGGTTTTGATATTCAACGCCTTAAAATTACTTACTAACACCCTACATACAGTATTTTTATACAATATTTGTATACCTTCATTTCTTTCTCTCTTTCTTACCTTCCCTCACTTCCCCTTCCCTTTTTCTTCCACACCACCACTGACGCCGCCACACCACAACTTGCGTCGCCGCCACCGTACCGCCACCACCATCACCATACTTTGCAGTTCACGCCCCATCACCACCACCACCTTCACGCTCCATCACCACCACCACCACCACCACCACCACCAGCACCTTTACGCCCCATCACCACCACCACCTTCACACCCCATCACCAACACCACCTTTTGTTTTTTTATTAAAAAAAAAAGAAGAGGAGGCATCTGCCATGGACGGCCCACCACCGGCGTAGGCGCGTCCATGGAAGGTGCTCCACCATAGGAAGAGGCGCATGCCATGAACGCCTATGCCGGTGGTGGGGCGTCCATGGAAGACGCATGTGCTGTTTCTTAAAAGAAAAAACACCACAGGCGTCTACCATGGACGCCCCACCACCGGCGTTGGCGTCCATGGCAGGGACTCCACGGGCATCCATGGCAGACGCCTCGCTTTTTTTTTAATTACTCACTGAGTTGGATTCGCTTGTCTATCTTCTTCTT
>CANSZD010000775.1:72500-77500 GCA_947648045.1 Beta corolliflora
TGTGATGCACACAACAATCATACAGACTCTTGTTGTATCCCAACTCAATCATATAGCTATCAAACCTTTTGTTCCACTGCCTAGGAGACTGCGTTAGTCCATACAAGGATTTCTTCAATCTGCAAACATAATCTTCTTTTCCAGGAACTTGGAACCCGTCTGGTTGAGTCATATAAATCTCCTCTTCTAACTCCCCGTGTAGGAAAGTTGTTTTCACATCTAGTTGCTCAAGTTCAATATTCTGATGTGCAACTATTACTAGTAACACCCTGATGGAAGTGTGTCTGACTACTGGTGAGAAAATCTCATTATAATCAATCCCTTCCCTTTGCGTGAACCCTCTTGCAACAACCCGAGCTTTATACTTGATCCTCTCAGCAGGTGAGATTCCTTCCTTCTTCTTGAAAACCCATTTGCAAGTGACGATCTTTCTCTCCTTACGATGCTTGACTAGCTCCCAAGTCTGATTTCTATCCAGAGACTCCATCTCATCTCCCATTGCAGCAAGCCATTGAGCAGCCTCACTACCTGAAACAACTTCTTTGTAGGTGGATGGCTCATGAGTATCCACCTCTTCAGTAACTTGCAATGCATAAGCAACCATGTCCTCAAAACCACACCTCCTTGGAGGTCCGACACCAACCCTTCTAGCTCTATCAAGAGTTATGCTTCTTTGGTGTGCTTCTGACGAGGCTAATTGGTGACTAGAAGATTATGCCAAATCAGTTTCAGTAACAGCATGTTGATCTTCTCCACCTTGTGATTCACTCACATCTTGAGTGACTTGCAGCTTCACCTGTTTATCAACATCACTACAAGCTGGCACCACAACAGACTTCACGGTGGGGTTAAGCATAGAATTTTCATCAAATATTACACTTCTACTAAGTATAACTCAGCTCTCATAAGGTGATCAGATTTTATAGCCCTTAACTCCACTCCCTAAACCCACAAATGCACCCTTCTTAGCTCTAGTTCTAATTTACCCTCACTTACATGATAATAAACAGTGGAACCAAAAACTCTCAACAAAGAATAATCTGCAGGCTTACCAGACACACCTCTTTAGGTGTTTTACAATCAATACCTGTGTGAGGTCCACAGTTGATCAGATAACAAGCTGTACTTACAGCTTCTGCCCAAAATCTTCTAGCTAACCCAATATTAGAGAGCATGCACCTCGCTATCTCCAACAGTGTCTGATTCATGCGTTCTGCTACCCCATACTGTTGTGGAGTATCCCTGACAATATGATGGCGAGCAATCCCTTCATTCTTGTAGAACTCATTAAACTCAGACCAACAAAATTCCAGACCATTATCAGTTCGCAACTTTTTGATCTTCTTCCCAGCTTGATTTTCAATCAAAGCCTTGCATTGCTGGAAATTCTTGAAAGCCTCACTTTTATGCTTCATCATAATTACCCAAGTCATTCTTGAATAATCATCGATCATCGACACAAAACACCTGTGACCTCCAATAGATTCAACTCGAGAAGGACCCCAACAATCATAATGGATATAATGAAGTGTGGCCTTTGTCCTATGAACACCTTTTGGAAACTTGCTACGATGAAGCGTCCCAAACACACAATGCTCGCAGAACTCTAGATCATGCATCTTGTGCCCACAAAGAAGATCCCTTTTTGACATAATTTGCATCCCCCTTTCACCCATATGTCAAAGCCTCATATGCCAAAGCTTGGTCATATCCTCCTTGTGAACCTCAGATGATGCAACAACAGCGGCACCTGTCACAGTAGAACTTTATAGAAGATACAAGGTACAATTTTTAATACTTTTCAGAACCACCTTCGAACCCTTGCAGACATTCATAACTCCACCTTCACCTTGAAAACTAAAACCCTTACTGTCGAGAAGACTTAAAGATATCAGATTCATTATCATCAGTGGAACATGCCTAACTTCGTTCAAGGTGCAGAATGTACCATCATGAGTCCTCAACCTGATAGAGCCTATTTCAACTACTTTGCAGGCAGTACTATTGACCATAGAAATATTGCCCCCATCTATCTGCTTATAAGTCGAAAACTACTCCTTGCATGGACTAATGTGATAGGATGCCCCAGAATCAAGAACCCACACATGCTTATAATATGACTGGTTATTAGTAACTAGGGCCAGATCTTCCTTAGAGTTACTGTCAGTGTCTGCCAAAGCAGCATAACCTTTATTCTTTTCCTACTACTTCTTTTTCTTAGGACATTCATTTTTTCAATGCCCTTTCTCCTTATAGTAATTACAGACATCATTAGTTTTAGTACCCTTAGAATTCAAATTTTTTATTGTTCGATTTTTTTTTACCAGATTTTCCATGTCCCTTACCCCTAGTAACAACTAATCCCGATGCCTGATTTTCTGTTCCAGAACCAGATGCCTTATGACGGACCTCTCCAGTGTGAAGAGCAGATCTTACTTCTTCCAAAGACATACTATCTTTCCCAACAATAAAAGAATCCACAAACTTCTCATATGATAAAAGCGAAGATACTAACAGAATTAAAGCAGGATCCTCATCATCTACTTTAATTAATATTACTAAGATCTAGTTTAGATAGTATTCAGTTGATCTAAATTATCCCTGAAAGGCGTACCCTCCTACATACGCAGGCTGAATAGACGTTGCTTCAAAAGCAACTTGTTGGTTAGAGATTTCGTCATGTATAGACTCTCCAACTTCAACCACAGACCAACAGCATATTCTTCATCAGTGACCTCAGTAATGACGTCATGAACCAAACACAGCATGATTGTCGAGTGAGCCTTCTCCTCCAGGCTACTCGATTCTTCGTCATCCGCGCCTGCCTTCTTCCCTGTCTTAGAAAGAGGCGCCCACATCCCCTGTTGCTTCAACAGGGCTCGCATCTTGATCTGACATAGACAGAAACTGTTTCTCTTAGTAAATTTGTCAACCTTCACTTTCAAATTAGACATCTTTGTAAATCGAAAATTGCAGAATTTCGAACCTTAAAAATCCTTAGCTCTTGATACCAGTTTGTTGTTACAGATGCAATTAACCAAGCAAAGATTAATGAACAAATGACACAGAGAATTAACGTGGTTCACTAACAATGTGTTAGCTACGTCCACAGGCAGAGCAGAAACTGATTTTATTAGATTTAGGAGAGAGTACATATTACAGAATACTTGAGTGCTTGATTGCTTGAGGCTATAAACACCACCACAAGTATTTATATGCTAGGGTTATTAATAAGCTTTCCTAACAAAACTAGGAAACTGAAGAAATAACTATTATAAGCCACGAAAGAGCTACCAGCAATACGTCACACTTCATAAGGTTGTGCGCCACATCCCGCGGGGGTAGGAGAACCCCGCGGGCAGGCAGACTACCATGAACTCCCACACACCAATACCTGCGGGCGCGGGAAAAGAATCTTGAACTGCAGCGATGAACCCCGCGAGCAGCAAGCTCGTCGCAAACACACGCACATCATCTTCAATGCAATATTCAAGGTGTAGTTCAACATATATATATATATACATATATATACACATATATATACATATATATACACATATATACACATATATATACACATATATATACATATACATACATACATACATACATACATACATACATACATACATACATACATACATACATACATACATACATACATACATACATACATACATACATACATACATACATACATACATACATACATACATACATACATACATACATACATACATATATATATACATACATATATACATACATACATATATACATACATAACATACATACATATATACATACATAACATACATATATACATATATACATACATATATACATACATACATACATACATACATACATACATACATACATACATACATACATACATACATACATACATACATACATACATACATACATACATACATACATACATACATACATACATACATACATACATACATACATACATACATACATACATACATATATACATATATACATACATACATTGTAACAACCCATAATTTTGCTCCTAGTTTTTCCGCAAAAGTTTTCCCTAAAACTATTATTTTCTCTAGATTAATGATTTTTATTCTTTATACTTTGGGAGCCGAATTATTATTTTATAATATGGTGCGTTAATGTGTGCATTATATTTATATTTATAATATAATTTATTAGAATTATTTTCATTATTAAGTATTTTCAAAGTTTAGGCGCGATTTAGGAATTTATCGATTTATCGCGTGACGGACTTTTGATGCGTGGACCTTTGATGACTTGGGCCGAAATCATCTTGGTGTACTTGGGCTTGGACAGCCGGATATGGGGAGGGAGAAGGATGAAGTTTCTCTTCTTTTATTTCATTTCTTTTAATTGATGACTCTTGGTAGTTTGTAACCCCCATAACCCCCTAATCATTTCTCCTAAATCCTTCATTTTTCCTTGCCATAAAATTTTGATTTTTATTAAAAGAAGTTCAGCATCATTCTCATTTAACCCTCACCGTTTTCAAGAAAAGAAAGAGAGAAAAGGAAGAGGAAAAGAATAGAAAGGTTCAACCCGGTTTTTCCTGTCACACCTTCACGAAAATAACCGTATCCGGAGATCTAACCGTTGGATCGTCTTCAAATTTGGACATAACATTTACAACATATTGTTCTTAACTTTGACCGGAGAGATTTAGAATCCGAGCTTTTGATCACCGGTAATCATGGTCGGAACAGAGCAGTGCGAAACAAGAGTTTTCAACGTTCAAGAAGAAAATGCCTAGTGACTTGTTGCTACGATTCTCGTTCGTTGTGCTTTGGGGTTAGAAGAGGAATTGGATTGTATGTGTAACTCTTAACTATCTCTTTTGACTCAGCTCTCCTCCCGACGTTCCAGGTAACTAGTAGTTATCTTAGAACCATAGTGATTAGAGTATTATTCGGTATTAGATTATTACGCTAGGAAATTGTTTAAAATATTTTTTTGAATGAAATTAT
>CANSZD010000775.1:82500-243949 GCA_947648045.1 Beta corolliflora
GCTCAGGCTCGGCTCGTTAAGGTCTCGAGCCGATCTCGAACTCGAATTGAGCCCGCTCGAGCTGAGCTTTGACCGAGCTTTGACCTAGCTGAACTCGAATAGTTTGCGAGCCACCCTGGCTCATTAACACCCTAGTTATATCTATACTCATGTATGATATATGTTCTCACATTAGAACCAATTCTCTCATATATATAATCTGTTGGACTAAAATGTACTTAACTAAATTGAATTATTATTATTGAAGTTAGACCGAAACTATGAAAGTAAAATTGGTGAATCAAACTAAACTAAACTAAACTGAATGGGGTGAATTTGAAATTAACTAAAAGCAATTGAAATTAAGCTCAAAAGAAAGGGGCTAAAGCCACTTAATTATGTTATAGCCAATTCGTACTATTACCTCCGTTTCTAAAAAATCTACACACTTTGCATTGGCGGATGATAACTGATAATTGCATTTTTAATGTACTTATTGAACCCTTTCAATCCCCTTTTATCCATTTTCCTTTCTTCTTCCATCTTTCTCCTCCCTCACCCTTCTATTTTAGTCACTTGATCATCCTAGATCATTGTATTATTTTGCTAGATTTTCAGTCTCTTTTGACCGATTTTCTTGTATTATTACTTTCACTATTTTGTCGTGTTTTTAATGTAAGTGGGATCGTCCCCCTAATGTGATTGCAAGTAGAAAAATGAGGCAAAGGAAACAAGAAAAGAGCTGAACTTATGTTGTAGTGCTCCCGCACCATTACCTTCGTCCGTCCGCACAAAGAGGCACTCAAAACAGCTCCAACATAGGATATGGGTACGCTCGCGCCCCTATTCTTGGTGTGCCCCACCACATTGCCCATGGACTATTATGCAAGACACAAGGTCTGGTGTGCGCACACCTTTTTCTTAGGTGCGCTCGCACCCTTTTATTAGGTGCATCAGCACCTCTCGAAAGTCTGAAAATTTTGTAAGGCACGTGGTGCCACTTATAAAACCTTTATTCTAGTCTTTTTCGGTTTTTATGCTTTCATTATTATTAGTAGTGTCAAATATTCATAGGGTTAGAATTAGAGAGAAGGCACTTGATTTTGAGCACTTTATAGTTTTCTAAAACATCGAGGTATAGTTTAATTTGATAGAATTTGAATTTTAAGTTTTCAATTCTTCTCCTTCGTTTATTTTATTCAATTATTTTCATAGTTATTGTAAATTCATTATAGTTTTCTAATTACTTGTTGATCTATTCGTAATCTCTCTTTAATCATGTTTAACGTTAGATTAGTCCTTAATTCCAGTTTTTATGCTACGAATCCATGATTAGTGAGTAATTCTCCATCTAGCTAGGTTCGTGTGAAAGTATGAAAATAGGGCTTCCATTTGGTTATTAATGTAATTGTGGAATAAAATTAATGATTATGCATTAATCTTGGTATTTTGAGATCTACGGGTATATCTTGATCACATTTGTCCTTTGGTACTTTGGTTACCGTTATTTAACTAAGATTTTGGATCCAATTTTTATTCCCATGTATCAACTTAGTTTCTAGGTCAAGACATTGGTAGCAATTAAGGGGATCCTTTTATGAGTGGTTTTTCGTGTTTATTTCATCTCTTAATCAACTAAATAAAGACCCATTTAAGAGAGGATTTAGTTGGTCGATTAAATATTAAACCTTGAGGGTCATTTGAAAGAGGACTTGAGGAATTTTGGAGAGAGTTAAACCTTGCATGATCATTGATTTTATTCCACATTGCATTTATAGCTGATTTGGCCAATAGTTTCATATTAGTCCTTAACCCCTAGTGTTTTCCTTATTGAACTAGTTGTTGGCTCGGGCGATGCCCCTAATCATTTATCAATGTGAATTTGAAGTCTTAAATCAAACACTTGAGAAAAGTGGAAAAAAGAGTTATAGGCATTGGATTGTGCTTAGGAAATTAAATGATCTTTGAGTTCTTTTTAAATTTTCTACATAGTAAATTATAATATGAATTATTCATCAATATAACCTCGGTTTCAAGAGAGTACATATATATAAATATATAATTACTTATAAAAAATATAATACAATCTTTTTTTAACGTAGGTTGATGTGTAAGAATACAACCAATGCAATGAAATGGTGTAGTAGTGTTAATTACGGAGGTTATAAAAATTTGAAGAGCTTTTTTTTTTATTATAAGATTACTGAAAGGGGTAGGACATGCTATTATTAACATTAGCTTAATGAGTATTAATATATACATTTGTATTTAATTGTCTTAAAAATATAAAATTATCTTGTCCTTAAATATATTTTTTTCACATAAAGACCAACATGAGATTGTAGAGTAGTTGGTTAGTGCACTTATATCACAAATGAGAGGTCATGGGTTCAATGCATATAACACACATTTTTATTGTTTAATATGTCATTTGATTGCGTGGGGGGAGGGAGGAGTACATGTGGCAGCATGACATGTTTTTGCTTTGGGTTTTAGATATATATATAGATTCGTATTCTTTATTTCTTTGATTTGTTTGTTTTCATCTTATTTAATATTTTAGTTTAATCAAACTGGACTTCAAACCCCACCCCCAATCTCTTCAACTAAGTGGTTGAACTTGATTAGTCTTCAATTACTCCCAATTTTCCTGTAGATCAACCATCTACTTGTCCTTACTATATTCTTGATAATTGCATGTTTAAGAGTATAAATATTGTTTAAAAAATGGTTTTTGGTGCCGTAACGACACACTAAGAACCTATTATCAATAACCAAAATAATTCCCCAAAAGTAAGAGAGAGAAAGGTAAAATGGTAAAAGCTACTTTTGAAAAATACAAAACTAAAATAATATATTTGAGGAGAGAGAGTATATGAGTGTAGAGATAGGTTGAAATATGGGGAGAGATGATGGAAATATTACCATTTTTAGATAAAGTAAAAGTGTGTATATTAAAAAGAAATGGTCAAAAAAGAAAAGTGTCTAAATTAAAAAGAAACGGATGTAGTATATCATTGTGTTTTGTTAACTTTTGAATAATAGCTAGGCTTATTATTAATAAGCAGAGGCGGATTCTGAAAAATTATTTAGTAGGGTCACGCCGTAATTATTAGATTTTATTGGGGTTAAATGGTCAATTTTAAAGACAATTTTCAAACAAAAATTAAATTCTAAAAGAGAAATTTCATAAGTTTTCTAATTCAATTGGGGTTAAGTACCCCACTTCTTATATGGTAGATCCGCCACTGCTAACAAGTAATAAGCAACGTCCGGTATACAAAATCGTTCAGGATGCAGTAAGCTACAAGCCTACAATTACAAGGCCATCAAAATGGCTGAACATTTTTTGCATCATTGTTGCATGCATTCATAGGTAGGGGTGTAAGTTATTTGGTTAAAAACCGAAAACCAAACCAAACCAAACCGAATTAATAATTTGGTTTGGTTTTTTTCAAAATTGGGTTTGGTTTGGATTGGAAAATTTTTATTTTTCGGTTTTCGGTTTGGTTCGATTTTTATTTTTAAAAATCGAAAAAAACCAAACCAAACCGAAGTTTGCCTATCCTATATGGGTTTTGATGTTTTTATCAATTATCTTTAGTTCTAGTACTTCAATTTTAAGTTTTAGTTGAAATTCGAAGTAATTCTTCTATGTTTGATGATTTGAAACTTGATAATTTTCGTATTATTTGTAAGATTTGGAAAAAATAATTTGCATCATCAAAGAATTTCGGTTTTTTGGTTTGGTTTGGTTTTGGTTTTGTAATTTCGGTTTGGTTTGGTTTGGTTTGAGACGAATTTTGGTTTGGATTTGGATTTGAAATATGAAAACCGAATTTATTTTGGTTTGGTTTGGTTTTGCCCCAAAACCAAACCAAAAACCGAACTTACACCCCTATTCATAGGACATAATCGTGCAACCAAAAGATCAGAAGCTACTTGTTTTCAGACACTTGGATTACGTATACGGTATATGGCTAGATTGTGTGCAACAATTTGCTACTATTTTGGCGTCAAGCAGGATTATATAATAGTTAGTTAAATCCTAATGGATGGCTACATATGAGATCGGAAAGTTATGGCTCTACGTATAGTTGAAAAGATTCTCTACTAGGCTTAACCAGATAAGTCTTACTCTTCTTGACCAAGGTAGCAACGTCATTAATCAATGGTCTCATGACAAAATGAAAAGTCTTACTCTTCTTCATCAAGGTATAATGTCATTGATGTTGGAGAAAGTTCATGATTATTGATATTTATGTTGAAAGAGCATAAGAGAGGGTGAATTACAGTAATTGGAGGTTGGTGACTACTTTTAGAGAAACTAAAATAGATAGAAATTTAATTTAATCTAAGAGAGAATTATACAAGAAAAACCTCTTTGACGCAATTGAAAATAAAAATCTTGACCCTGAGAGATTTTGAGTTTTGTTACGATGAACTGGGCCACCTCAACATGTAAGAGATTCAACCATATTTCTAAATTTTGAGACAAACTCTCATTGAAGCCCATATCGCTTGTTACAATTGAAGACAACTTTTTCCAATCCAAACCATAATCTGCTTATTTTCTGTTAGATTTGGATTGGATCAACTTTTACGTACCAACCTCAGTTGCAATATTTATCCATAAATTCCTAATTATGAAAATATACTAATTCAAATTATCCTGAAAACCCCTAAATTTATCTAAACTTATTGGACCTGATTGAACCTAATTGGAACTTATTGGACTTGATTAATTAAACCTGATTGGAACATATATTGGAGTTGATTGAACCTGATTGAAACTTATTACACATGATTTAACCTGATTAAAACTTGTTAGACCCTATTTGACCTGATTGAAACTTATTACACCTTATTTTACCCATTGAACTTATTAGACCTTATTTAATCAAAATTACAATGTTGTTTTTACATAATTATTACAATAATAAACAAAAAGTTACTACTTGTAATTACCTACAAATTATTAATAATTTTAATAATATAATATATAATAAACATAATAATAACATTGATATAACAATAATGCTACTATTAATTACAAATTTCTACCTACACAGATTGAATTTTTGAAAGTCGCTAATAAGTTTTTTAGAAGAAAAATTATAAAAAACAATAACTAGATTTGTTTAAGGGCAAGTCATTTACTTACAATTACTAGACATCATCGATACAAATTAGGTCATGAAAAAGATTGTTGCATGTTAATTGTGATATTTCTAAGGGGTTTAAGGTGCGTCATTTACTTACAATTACTATATATTATAATAGTATTCTCCAAAGGAAAGAGAATCCTTGAGGATATTTTTTGAATTATTCTCGGATTATAAAAAATATTAATAATAAAATACAATAATAACACAAATATAACTATAATGGTACTTTGATTAAATATTTAATACTAATTTATTAACAAATTTTCACCATATACCCTTGAAAAATATTTTTCAACGTGTCGTTTATGTGGCTGGCCACACTGAATACAAACCGTGTGGCGCGCGCATACGTGTCAGCTTTGTCATCTCATTTTCAAAAGGTCATATCTCACTCGTTTTTCATAGGAATTAAGCTTTTTATCAGGCATTGGAAAGTTATCTGCCAAAATTTCATCTCTAACTTGAATCTTCCCAAAATGTTGAGTGTGTTGTGAGAAAGGTTCATTTGAAGTTGAACTTTGTGGACATACCCTTACAAAACTTCTTGTTTTTGCCCTGACGAACCCTTCCATGCTGGGTGTGTGAAATGATGATCTTGAAGACAACACCTAAAAGTTAAAATACAAAAGGTTGCATTATTAAATTCTAAAATGATGGCTAAAATACTAATGAATAAAAGGGCTTACTCTTATGAACGAATGGAATTACTCGTATGCATAAATGTGGTTACTCTGACGGATGAGGTTAATCTTAACAATAAAATGGTGTTACTCTTATAAACAAATGGTGTTACTTTTATAACAAAAGAGGATACTTATCAGTTTACTCTTATGAACGAATGAGGTTATTCATATGAATAAATTAGGTTACTTTTATGAACAATTGGGGTAACCCGGATGATTAAATGGGGTCGTGTATGATTAAATTAGGTTACTCGTATCAACAAATTAGTTTTCTTTTATGATTAAACGGAGTTACTCATATGATTATACGAGGTTACTCCAAAAAAAAATGGCTTATTCATATAATCTTAATAAGGTTACGCATAACAAAATAAAGGGGGGGGTGTAGGCGTGTTTTTATTTCGCCTACGCGGTGTGAGCGCGTATTTGATTTGACTAACCCATTGTTAAGGTTTTATTGAAAAATGTTTTGAAGTCGCCAACAAGTCTTTAAAGGAAGACTCATAAACCTAATTGGATATTAGGAAATCGTAGGGACAAATTAGAGACTTATCCAATGTAGATTTCCCCGTCCTGACTCCATAGATGGTCAAAATGCACCAAAGATTGAGTTCGGGGGTGAGAGTACGAATACAGTCATAATGAACCATATTCACCCATTGTTGGCCTCTACTAAATATCGATTCATGTTAATTTTTATGCAATAGAATAGCCATATAATATTTTCATGCACCCTAAAAATATTTAGTCTAGGTTGGTTCAGGAAACACATAAAATACTATTTTTTTTGGTGATATGTTATTAGGTAATCAAATTATAGGGAACCTAGCAGGTTGTCCAAATTATCTGAATTAGTTAGAACAGTTCTTTAGGTCTTGATTAGCAAAAATAATATGTGGGTGATAGAAATATTAAATCATGCATAGAACAATCATATTATATGTATAGAACAATCAGACAAGCATATAATAATGTATGAAAATAAATAAAAAGAACGAAGGAAGCATTAGAATATAAAGTAGAACGATTTTAGACCAAAGATCTACATTATGAAATAAATGGTTAGTAACTTCAATATAATAATAGGAATTTATTCAAGGACCCTCAGGATTATACTGTGGGTTGGGTCTGCGAGATTGACAACCTTCGGACAAGCAATCGTGAAACCTGAAAGTATGAATGTCTGATAGATTTGAATGTATGTATGAAAATATGTGTTTGTATGTATGAAAGTATGAGTTTTTGTAGGGAGGTTTTGTAGAGAGGTTAGTAAATATATTCATAGAGTTCGAAGTGTTTAAGTGTGAAAACCCGTCTTTTAATTCGGAAAATCGAAGCTTATTTATAGGGAAAACGAATTTACGCTTCACACGCCATCTGCGCCAGGCGCAGGATGACGTGTCGCGCGCAAATCCATGTGTCATGCGCAGATTGGCGCGCCTGACGCGGCATGCCTAGTAGAAAGCGTACACGTGGTACGCGCTTTGAAAAAGATAAGAAAGAAAAAGATGCATCTCACATAGAGAAGTGCGCTTGGCGCAGGACTTTGTATGACAAATAAGTCTACGTGGCAGTCTTGTGCGCTTGGCACACTGCTGTGTGCTAGGCACGCGCTTACGTGGCAGGACACGTGCGCTCGGCCCACATCTGTGCCTTCAATGGATTAATTGGGCTTTTCAAAGGATTGGGCTCAAAGTACAATTAAATTATCATGAATAATTAATTGGGCTTTATAACACGACTTTAACACATTTCGAAATAGTTTTGGCTCTTCGGACTGCTCTGCCCTTGGGTCGGACCAATTAAGATCGCGGTATGTTTCATCATCGGATCCTTAAATGGGGAGACACGATTATGTGTCTACAGAAGCCCCCACTTTGACTGAGGTTCAGGAAACCGATAGTCAAAGTATACGGTGTCGGGACGGAGAACGATTCTAAACGCTCTACAGTTTAGAACTGATCTATATATGCCGGTCTCTACAAAACAAAGTTAGTATGCAGGACAATAACTACAAGCAATTTGATTACCTGCAAGAGAAAGATGTTAGCCGATAGGTGCAAACAACTCACACAAAGCACATAATGATGCAAATAATGCAAACACTCACTCTCTAAGGATGCTGAGACGCTATGCAAGGATTAAGGTTATGCAGAGCTAAGGAATATGACACGTCATGCAAGGTCAGGGTTATGCAAGACTAGGATGTATGAAATGCAATGCAAGTTCAGGGTTTTGCAAAGCTAGGAGATTTGGATATGTAGAGAGATAAAACGATCAGATATAGATAGAATGATTTTCGAAAACCATTTTTAGTAAATAATCGGGGTCCGTAAACGAGGTCCGCTGATTACAACTCTTCGGGAGTTTGATTTCATTTGGAGGAACCACCACATATATAGGAAGCCCCTACTTTGGGTGAGCTTGTCTTGAATTAGGCACTATGAGCCTTGATTGAAATGTAGTTGATCTGTCTTGAGCGTTCAAAGTTTTCACTGGGGATTCTTCTTTGGGGAGTTGACACAGGCAAAGTCAGATATCGCCAGAGATCATGGAATTATCGGAGAGTCCTTCAGGGACGAAGAGAGCTTGGATTTGAAAAATAAAAAGTTTAATTTTATGACTCAAATAAATGTAGGTGGGAAAAGGCTTTGACGAGGCTAGGTTCAGACTCGAGTCTATGTTGGGATCTAGAAAGAGTATGCTCCTGAACTCTAGAAAGTCAAATCATGAGACCTTGATTAATTAACTTTTTTTATTGAAGCGGTTGGACCTCGAGATGAGGATTCCTACGTATCCTTGCGGAATCAGACCATTCGTAGTTCTGAATCTGATTGAATAATTTTTTTTGTGCCCAAACTTTTGCCTAGGCCGCCCTTTCGGGTTTTCAACCTAGCGGGCTTGGACATTCCTTGGAAAAGGAGTTAGGGTTGATGAAAAATTGAAAATTAAAGTTTAAGGCTTTAGGTTTTGATAAAGGTTTAAGGCTGGGCTAGGCTAAGGTTGTGACGGGTTGAAGGATTTGAATAAAGGGGTAGAACTCGTGTGCAAGTCCGCTAGCTTAAATTTTTGTTTCTTTGCCTTTGGCTTTTTCTTTTTGCTTTTTTTTTTCTTTTTATCCGGTGTGTTTTCTTTTTCTTTTGCTTTTGCTTTTGCTTTTTTTTTCGCATTTTGAATTTATTTTTTATTTTGCCTGACATTGAATTTTTTATGTAGTGAGGCTTGTACACAAGTTTTTATGGTTTTGGGTAGTGGAGGCTTGAAGGCTATTTGTGGAGCTTTGATTTTGAAGGGATTATTTGGCTAATGATGATGGAGGATGATGGTTTTAGGGTTTTTTTTATTTTGGTTGCATGGAGATGGATTATGAATGATGGAGGGATGAGGGGAATAACTCCTGATCCAAAGTATGTCCTTTTTCAGATTTTCTTTCTTTAATTAGTCAAGATCATTAGTTGATTTAAGTTTCATCATTGAATTAGAAGCATATATGATGGAAGGCCAATGAAAATACGATTATTTTTATTGAATAGAAATAAATAGAACAAGGCTTATTAGAAATAAAGTCCTAAATGACATAGACTCGACAGGAAAGGAAATGAAGGAGTTAGGGGAGGGACTCTCCGACTCAACCTAGAAAACTAGCGTTAAATAACTAAGCCTCCTACACTGTTGAGACGATTCCTAAGGGGTTGCTATCGTTGCTGACTTTTACTGTCGGTGGAATTGGAAGTCTGCCACTATCAACCATGTCCTGTAGAGTATTCCTTAAGGCCCAACACGCAGATGTTGGGTGTCCATTCCCTTAGTGGTACTTGCAATAGGCATTAGGGTTCCACTTCTTGTGCCTATTTTCAGGTGCAGGGTCTGGAGTAGGATCGATAGGCTGTATTGCTCCATTTTGATGAAGCCTATTGAAAGCTTTTTCTAAAGTCATGCCTAATGGAGTGAAGGTTCTTTGAGGCTTTTGATAACCTCCCTTTTCAGTAGCTAGGGCGTTGACATCATTACCTTTAGAGCTGGAAGGGTTATTGTTACTCTTCTTGAAAGAGTTGTTGTTGTTGTTGTAACCTTACTTTTTGAGGCTTGGACCTCTTCTTCGATCAGCAGGCCTACCTTACAGAGTTTCGTGAAAGACTCTATGGGTTGGAATTTGATGTGATCCCCATATTTGGGCTGCAAGTTACAGATCACCAGTCGGACTTAATCCTCTTGAGATGGCCTGTTAGTCATTTGTACAACCTTTTCCCTCCATATGTTAAGGAAGGTGACGAAGTCTTCGTTGGAGTTTTGTTTAGTTAACTCCAACTCACGAAGGCCAATGGGAAGCTGAGTATTGTATATATATTGTTTGTGGAACTCTTCTCTGATGTAGTCCCAGTCATTCAGCTTGGTTTTGTTCAGTGATCTGAATCACTTGGATGGATGTGCATCTAAGGTCAAGGGAAAGACATAAGCAAACAGGTCCTTACTTATGCCCTTAAGGGCCATAGAGATGGAAAAGGCTCTCAAGTGATCATCTGGCCTTGAATTTTGGGAGGTCACCCAATGCTACCTTTTTAGGGAGCTTTTCCCTCAGTTCAGGATCAATGACGTCATGGCCATGAGCCTGACTCTCGAGTGCAGGAATTGACTGGACAATTGCTTGAGTTTTTAAAACCTCAAATCCGTCTTGGACTTGATTGGAGGTGGTGGTGGTGGTGGAGTGTCACCCTGTTCGTCTTCTTCAGTTAGTTTCTCTCTCAGTGCCTTCATCTCTTTGTCTTGTTCCTCAAGACGAGAGTTCATTAGTTGAAGTTGAGCCATGATGGCACTGAGCTGTTCATTAGTGTCCCCTATTTCATATGATGATTCAGAAGAGTCGGAGGATTCGTCTGAAAAGGTTAGAACTCATTTGACGAGTCTGGGAGTAGGTCGACCTTGTTGCCTCTCTGTTGGACATTCCCAAGTTATAATCTCACGACCTGTCCTGAACAGAAATCGGATGGACCTTGTAAATTTTAAGAAATAATGTTTTTCGAAATGAGAAATGGAGATGAGAAATGGAAATGGAAATATAGATGAAAATGGGAAATGATTAGAGATGGGTATGATTTTTGACTAGTATGGGCTTGACCATGATGGAGATATGGGCCTAGCTAAATGCACACGCAGACATGGACTTGACTAGACTATGCAAGCAGACTGAATGATTGGACTTTACTGAGTACTAGACTTTGAACTTACAATAAGCAGACTAGACTCAAAGCAGGGTTGACAATAAAGGTGGTTAGACTTAAGGGATGAACTTTTATAGTTCGAAGACTTAAATTTTATAGTCCAAAGACTGACAAGGATTTACATATAATGTAAATTAGACCTAGGAAAATTTTATAGTCCTAAGACTCAACTTTTATAGTCCGAAGACTGACTAGGGTTTACATATAATGCAAACTAGACCTAGAGAAATTTTATAGTTCGAAGACTGACTTTTATAGTCCAAAGACTGACTAGGGTTTACCTATAATGCAAACTAGACCTAGGGAAATTTTATTGTCCTAAGACTGACCTTTATAGTCCGAAGACTGACTTGGGTTTACATATAATGCAAACTAGACCTAGGAAATTTTATTGTCCGAAGACTGACTTTTATAGTCCGAAGACTGACTAGGGTTTACATGTAATGCAAACTAGACCTAGGGAAATTTTATAGTCCTAAGACTGGCCTTTATAGTCCGAAGACTGACTAAGGTTTACATATAATGCAAACTAGACCTAGGAAATTTTATAGTCCGAAGACTGACTTTTATAGTCCGAAGACTGACTAGGGTTTACATATAATGCAAACTAGACCTAGGGAAATTAACTGGGCCTAAATGGACCTAAGATTTGGATTGGACTAGACTTAGACTTAGATTGGAATGGATTAGGAATAGACTTGGACTAGACTTCACATAAAGATGCAAATGAGCCTAGATTTTGATATGAACTAGACTTATATGGGCCTAAGATCGACTCTAATGCTAGTGAATGTATGGACTCAAATTAGGCGGGCCTATGATGAATGCAAAATGGACTCTAATGCATATGGGCCTAAAAATTGAATGCAAGTGGATTGGATTGATTGGATTGTATTGAATGAATGAAGGTGTTTGGACTGGGCTTGGAATTTTCGAAATTCGTTTTTTGAAAGGAACCCCTTGTTATTATCTTTTGTTAGGAAAAGATAATGGGTTAATTTTGAAAATATTTTTGTAAATGTCGTGTATGATGATGATTAATAAATACTTTTTGAAAAAGGTAGAATAGACATGGGTGTAGGATTGATTTTGAAAAAATGTAAGATTTTGAAATTTGTTGAATATGGTAAGGTAAGATTGATAAGGAAGATTTGTTGAACATCAAGGAGAAGGTAGACATGCATAATGATTCTAACTTTACCATGACCAGCTTTCTAGATGCACTTTTTTTCAGGACAGACTCGACCTTGCATGAAAAGACTGACTCTTTTACTCTTTTGTTTGATTAGGTGAGACCCCTAGAATGACCATGCTTTTTACGCGAATGCAGACAGACGAACATAAGACTAAACATAGGATCGACCACCACGACGACTAAATTGACGAAAAGCATGCGATGCACAGACTGCGTGCCGCGCAGAATTGTTGCGCGCGGCGCACAGCCGTGCTTCTGGCGCGGGAGTGGTGCGCCAGGCGCAACTTAATGCGCTTGGCGTACTACTCCCTCGACATGTTTTTCGGGGATTTAGGCGACGTTTTGGTCAATTAACGATCTTTTGTTTGTTATTTAGACGCGATTTTAGGTACGACGCATAATAATGACAATTCGATAAGTTAATAACAGGCAAAATTGCAATCACAAGCAAATGTCATATAACATGGATGCAAAATTTCCAACCTAAAGTCCAGTTCTATGATTGAAACTATGGTCGTGTTTAGGTTAAGGCTAAAAAGGTCCATGACTAAGAGATTGATCCCACACTTCGTACCCCTGCTTAAAGAGTTGGCCACATGTAAGACGCACTCCAGTTCTCAAGTCAGGAACAAGAGAACAATGCCATGGTTGGGTAGGTTTGCTTATAACTAAGTTTCAACGCTATCGCTCAGGAAGCTTTTTGGAAGGACAAAGAGCAAACACCCCGGGGGTGACCTCACACATAGAACATGTGCTAATGAGGCAAGGTAGATTGTCCTTATAGTGGCTGAAAAAAAGCCATGCATATGCAAAACTGTAATGTCATTCTAAAGCATAAAAAGAGTATGAATCGTATTTTTCGAGTTTCACCCACTCATTAAAATTTTTTTTTTGTTTTTTTAAAATCCTCCCCGGTGAAGTCGCCAAATTGTAGGCGTGTTTTTATTTCTCCTATGCGGTGTGAGCGCGTATTTGATTTGACTACCCCATTGTTAAGGTTTTATTGAAAAATGTTTTGAAGTCGCCAACAAGTCTTTAAAGGAAGACTCCTAAACCTAATTGAATATTGAGAAATTGTAGGGACAAATTAGGGACTTATCCAATGTAGATTTCTCCGTCCTGACTCTATAGATGGTCAAAATGAACCAAAGATTGAGTTCGGTGTGAGGGTGCGAACACAGTCATAATGAACCATATTTGCCCATTGCTGGCCTCTTCTAAATATCGATTCATGTCAATTTTTATGCAATAGAATAACCATATAATATTTTCATGCACCCTAAAAATATTAAGTCTAGGTTGGTTCAGGAAACACATAAAAGACTATTTTTTGGGTGATATGTTATTAGGCAATCAAATTACAGGGAACCTAACAGGTTGTCCAAATTATCTGAATAAGTTAGAACAGTTCTTTAGGTCTTGATTAGCAAAAATAACATGTGGTGATAAAAAATATTAAATCATGCATAGAACAATCATATAATATGTATAGAACAATCAGGTAAGCATATAATAATGTATGAATATAAATAAAAAGAAGGAAGGATCAGAATATACAGTAGAACGATTCTATACCAAAGATCTACATTATGAAATAAATGGTTAGTAACTTCAATATAAAAATAGGAATTTATTCAAGGATCCTCAAGATTATACCGTGGCTTGGGTCTGCGAGATTGATAACCTTCGGGAAAAGCAATCGTGAAACCTGAAAGTATGAATGTCTGAAAGATTTGTATGTATGTATGAAAATATGTGTTTGTATGTCTGAAAGTATGAGTTTTTGTAGGGAGGTTTTGTAGAGAGGTTGGTAAATATATTCGTAGAGTTCGAAGTGTTTAAGTGTGAAAAACCGTCTTTTAATTCGGAAAATCGAAGCCTATTTATAGGGAAAACGAATCTGCGCTTAACGCGCCATCTACGCCAGGCGCCGGATGACGTGTCGCGCGCAAATCCACGTGTCAGGCGCAGATTGGCGCGCTTGATGCGGCATGCCCAGTAGAATGCGTACACGTGGTACGCGCTTTGGAAAAGATAAGAAAGAAAAATATGCGTCTCACACAGAGAAGTGCGCTTGGCGCAAGACTCTGTATGACACATAAGTCTACGTGGCAGTCTTGTGCGCTTGGCACACTGCTGTGCGCTAGACGCGCGCTTACGTGTTAGGACACGTGCGCTCGGCCCACATATGTGCGCTCAGCACACGTTGGTGCGCTCAGCGCACCGCCTAGCTTTTGACACGTTTTGACAACTTTTTGATAAAAACGCGTTTTAAAGATTTTCTTTTATCTTTTAACTCCGGAAATCTGATTTTACGGGATAAAATCCGATTTTAATTATAAAAAATATCTTTGAAAATTTTTTTATTGAAATAAAACAATTAATTATTAGTAAACAATTAATTGGGCTTTTTAAAGGATTGGGCTCAAAATACAATTAAATTATCATGAATAGTTAATTGGGCTTTAAAACACGACTTTAACACTTTTCGAAATAATTTTGGCTTTTCGGACTGCTCTGCCCTTGGGTCGGACCAATTAAGACCGCGGTATGTTTCATCATCGAATCCTTAAATGGGGAGACATGATTATGTGTATACAGGGGGTTACTCTTATAAACAAATGGGGTTACTTTTACAAGAGAAAAAGGAAACTGATTAATGAGTTTACTCTTATGAACGAATAGAGGTACTCGTATGAATAAATGTGGTTACTCAGACGGATAATGTTGCTAGTAACAAAAAAGGAGTTACTCTTATAAACAAATAGGGTTACTCTTACAAACATATAGGGTTACTTTATAAACAAAAGGGCGAATACTTCTCATTTTACTCTTATGAACGAATGGGGCTACTCGTATGAATAAATGAGATTACTCTTATGAATGAATGGGATTATTCTTATGAGTGAATGGGATTACTCTTATGAACGAACGAGGTTACTCGTATAATTGAAGTTATTCATATAATATTTTTAAGGTTACGCATAACAATAGAAGGGATTTACTTTTATAAATAAATGGGGTTACTTTTATAAGCAAAAGGAGATACTAATGAGCCTATTCGTATAAACGAACGAAGTTACTCATATGAATAAATGTGGTTACTGATAAATCATATTTATATATAGTTTTAAGGTGCATTTAGGTTGCATTTTAGAGCATTTAGGTTCATTATTGCATCATATTCTTAAGTTATGTTATTCTACTCCTATTCGGTATGTTTTCTTGTTTTTGATGAATTTCAGGTAATGAGAACGTATTTGGAGTATATTTAGTTGAGCTTGAGGATTAGGAGCACTTGGAAATAAGCTACGATGCATAAGGATAGTATGGATACGTCTTAGTACGAGTTTGAGCGAAAACGAAGCGGAAAATCATTAGAAGAAATGTGAAAAAGGAGTCATGTATACTCTTCTGATCATAACTTTTGATGTGCTTCTCTGAATCAAGAAATTCCAGTTGGGTTGGAAACTAGACTTGAAGGGCTTTCCAACGATAGGTCACACGCCCCAAATGGACTTCTGGTTCGAGAGATACAGCCTTCGCAAGTTGACGTAAAATCGCTGTTTTCCCGCCCGGTCGACCGGGCGGTTTTGCCCGACCGGGCGAAATGAAATTTTCACATGATGCAAGGCATGTTAGCCCGGTCAACCGGGCGAGAAAGGAGCCAAAATCGCTTGCGCGCCCGACCGGGCGGTATCGCCTTGCTGACCGGCGGATTTGCTTCGTCGTAGTTCCTCAATCACCGTGGGATTTCGCCCGGCCAACCGGGCGGTTTCTTGACGGGTTTATTTGCCTTTTTAGCCGGTTTTGTAAAAACTATAAATAAGTCTTCTCTCTCTCAAGAGACCCCCCCTTTTTTCTGACGTTATATTTTGTATTCTTAGGTTTAGCTTTAGTTTCCTTCTTCCTTTTCTCTCTAGTTTTTCATGGCAAACCCTAGTTTCTCTTTTCTTCATTAATTCATGAGTTTATAATTTTCATCTCTTTTCTTTCATTGATTTCTTTGATCATGCTTTTCTTTGTAGATTTAAATTTCTATATTTATTTCATGATTGAGTAGTTTATATTCTAGGGTTTGGGAATCCATGTTTATATCTATGATTCTTGATTGATATTTATTAATGGTTTGATTAGTTATTGATATCTCTAATTGATTAGTGTTTTTATTGTTAATCTTGCAATCGATCAATTGTTCGATTAAATATTGCTAATATCGAGTCATAGATCGAGAGATAGTACTCTTTAGAGGCTTGCCTACAATTAGCAAATCTGATTATGTTGAGCGACCGTACTAGCATATGTTGATTTGAGAGCGTTAAGGCCCGACCGTAGGATTAACATGTGCTCTAGATATCTGATTCATTGAACCATTGATGATATTTTGATAGATTATAGTTATGAACATGGTGAACCATTGCCCTAGATCCTTTTTAGCTTGATTTTCGTAGTTTGATTAGTTTAGAACTTTAATTCATTATTCTCGTCTTTTTTAGTTTCTCCATGCATTAGAAGCGATTTAAAAAAAAACCTCTCTCGTGGATCCACCCACCTACCTACCCCACTCATTGTTGAAAGTTTTTAAGTTAATTTTAAAATTAAAGGGGTTACACTTATAAAGAAATGGGGTTACTTTTGTAACAATATGAACAATTAGGTCAACTTCAAATGGACATATATCATAAGACACTCAACACTTTTGGAATATTTAAGTTGGACATGAAAATTTGGCTCAATAGCTTTCCAACGCCTTGTCAAAAGCTAAATTCCGATGAAAAACAAGTGAGATCATATGGACTTTTGTAAACGAGCTGACGGAGCTGACACGCGCACGTCCACATATAAGAATTTGTTAATAGTTTTTTATTCACTATATACCCTGTGTTAAGAATACAGATGGGACTCGAAGTTTTATGATTTTCACCATTAAGGACCTATAAGTTTCTTTTGCACCGTTTGGAACCTATTCTCTCTTTTCTAGTGAAATCTTACTATTGTGAGTTAAAACAGTGAGCCCATGGGTCAAGAAACTAAAAATTATATATTTTATAAAAATTGAATAAATTATTCAATATAATTTAAATCCCCATCAAAAATTTAAAAAGAAACTTCAATTTTTCATCTTCTTCAACCATTCAATTTTCTAATGGCATGACAAAAATCAGTATCAAATTCCCCCAATGTTCTACAATTACCCTATTTGATTTCTTATCCTTACCTTTATATTCTTCTTCCTCACATTTTCATATTCAACCCCTTCAAAACCCCACCATAGATCCCTCCTGATAAACCACTATCATAAAACCCGAAAACAATCCCACCTCTGAAAATAACCCGACCCAACTCAAACAACAACACATGAAATTAACAGACCTAGATGATTGCATCTGACCTTGTTTGAGCAACAATGTGTTTGAAGTATGTTACTTTGACAAAAAATGGTAACATTTAAGAGTGAGAGGAATAAAGAAATGAAAAAAAAACTGTTGAGTTGATTTAGAGAAGTGGGAAAGAAAATTAGAGGGGAAACAAGAATAAATGGAATGAGATATTTTTTTTGGTGAAGTAAAACTAACGGAGAGGTTGACCGGAGCCCGGTTGTTAGCATTGTCGTCGGGATCATAACTAGAATTGAGGCTTCAATCAATGGCTTCATAACAATTCATGAGAATTCACGGTAGGTTGGAGTCGGTGTCAATTTTAATTTATCGTTTCACCTTTAAACCTCTTATATTATCAAAATAAAATGCATTTTTTTTAATTTATTTGGTTGAAGAGAGTGAGCAGAAAGTAGACCATGGAGATCACTAAGAGAATTTCAAGACTTTATTTTTTATTTTATTTTATCAAATGTTATTTTTTTGGGTTTATTTGGATGAAAAGAGTGAGTAGAAAGTAGACCATGGAGATCACTAAGAGAATTTCAAGAGTTTATTTTTTATTTTATTTTATGGCAGAGTTTGATTTTACTTTTTAAAGAAATGAGCTTGGTGCAAAAATTGTAAATTACTTTTTTTTCTAATGTTTGTGTGGTTAAAGATGGGTTAACGATGACTTAGGTGACCGAAATTGTGGGATGAGGTCCCAAATGGTAAAAAAAATTTATGGGTCCTAAAAGGTGAAAAATGCAACACTTTAGGTCCTAGTTGTACCCTTAAGTCCTCACACTTTTCAACAGTCAATGTGTACCTCTTAATTTCTTGAAAATACATCATAATATCTTTAGTGATTAAAGGTCGTCAACTCTGTCAGTTATCAACCCTTATTTATCCATTAAACACTAATTAACCTTTAATTAAACTTATTTGACCTATTGACTCTAATTGACCACCATTGAAACACCGCCTCAAGTTCCTTTTCTCTCTCTTCCTCCATAACTCTTTTCATTTCACTCTTCACCCAACCCCCTTCTCCATCCTCCATAACTCATTCAACAAGATTAATCCTGGTGTTAAACCTGCTATTTGTTGTTAAGAATTTATGTTCAAGAAAAAAACCTCTCTTCCTAATTTTCTCTCCATAAGCTTGCAAATCTCTCTTCCTCTTTGCCAATTTCTAGCGTTCGTCTTCTCTCCTAATTTTTTTTAATATTAAAAAAAATACCTTTTTTCACATTGTTATCTAAAAAAGTTATATGGAAATAAATTGCGTCCAATAGGATCGGATTTGAACATATTTCCAAGTTTCAGTACTCTTCTGATTTGTTATTATTTCACCGGTGCTGCCATGTCGCCAGAGTTGTGCCGACGCTAGAGAAAGCAATCACTGGGGGTGGTGGCGTGGGAATAATGAAGCAGAGCCATAAAATCAAAGAGTCAGGGAGGAGGGTGTTGGATTTTTCTTTTGGTTCTTCATCAATGATAATTATAGAATTTTGTATGAGTAGCTAATTTATGAGTTCTACGAACTTTCTAGAAAATTCTTGAAAAGCTCCGAATGGTGAAATTGCTCTTTGATCTTGAGAAAGACATGCTAGTGAGAGAAACAAGAATGGATTTTCTTTTTAGATCACTAAAAACTTAATACAACACAACATTATTTTAACTAATAAATATAATTATCAATTGCTTAAGAGCTGCTTAAAAATATACAATATTAACGAGAATTATGGAGGAAAAGATAGAAATGGGTCAACATAGACACATAATTGTGTCTCCCCATTTAGTACCCAATAATGAAACATATCATCGTCCTAATTGGTTCGTTCCAAGGAAAGAGCAACTAAAAGGCTAAGCCCAAAATCATTTTACGAACTTAAAGTCTATTTATTATTCCAACCCCGATTTTAAAGGCCTAATTAATTATTCATGCTAATTAATTGTATTTCTAAAGCCCATTTTTGAAAAGTCCAATTAATTGTATATTCCTGATAATTAATTGTATTTTTTAAATATTAATAATTCCTGATAATTAATTATATTTTAACTAATATTTTAAAAGATATTATGAAAATCAAAATTTTATTCCTTAAGATAAGTGATTTCTGAATCCAAAAGATAGTATTTAATCAAAGGTAAACGTAATCCTTTAATTTCGGATAACAAACAAAATCCGGTCAAATCTATAGTTGCACGACTCGCAGCTGGATGCGTCAAGCACACATGGATACGCTTGCGCAACACCAAGACAGTCAGCGAGACACAAAAACACCAGCACTGAAGCAGAAGCCTGCACTAGGTGCAGGTACGTGGCTTGCGTGGGGCGCACACTCAGTGCGCCAAGCGCACCACTCTTTTTATCTCTTACGTGCGATTTTCATAATTCTTTTCCTATAAATTGCTTCGTTTTCTATATGATATTGATATGCTTTCATATGCTCAAACACTTTCCTATGAACTTTTCCTATGCTCCCAACTACGAAAACACTCTCAAACATATATTCAAACACTTTCAATTTCCATTAAATCTCCATCCAAGCTTTAAGATTGCTCCTCGAGTGGGTCGCTATTCAAGACACGTGTGACAAAGGTATAATTCTTGAGGTTCAATTCCAATTTATTTCTTGTTATATTAACATACTACTTTTCATGATATAAATCTTAATGATATTCATGCTTCTTGTATATTCTACGTCTCTAATCTTTCTTTTTATATTTCTTTACATTTTATTATTCATATGCGTGCCACACATGTTTATTGCTTTCATCACCATTCACATGCTTATTTTTGCTAATCAAGACCTAAATAGATAGTTGTTCTAATACTTTGGCTATGTTTAGTTCACCTTATTTTTACTGATCTGATCTGAACTTATTTTTTCTGATCTGATATGATATGAACTTATCTTTTATAAAGCATATTATTACTAATATTATTATTACTTTGTATTTCATTACTAGTATTACTATTACTATCATTTTATTACTATGCACAACTTTTAATAATAATAACAACAACAACAACAACAACAACAACAACAACAACAACAACAACGAATAATAATAATAATAATAATAATAATAATAATAATAATAATAATAATAATAATAATAATAATAATAATAATAGCATAATTTTTTTTTTTTTGAAAAAGAACACATAGTATACGAACATACAATTAAAAATAAAAGAACACATATTTTAGGTAAAAAAACATATTGTTCATGGTAAAACACTAGTGGAAAAAAGCTTAAATGACACAACAAAACTGATCCGGTTGTATGCTAAACCGGATCAGTTTCGTCAGTGTTTTTACGCGCAAAAGAATTGGTATATTAACTGATCGGTTATGTGTTGAACCGGATCAGTTGACAGAATGGATCCGGTCTTTTTTGTCAACTAATCCGGTCCATTAGCCCGTATCAGTTAATAGGGGTGTGTTTAGCGCTGAGCCCAATCTCCAAGCCCAATGCGTATATAATCAGGCCCTTCATTCTTCTCTCCATCTCCCCAAAAACAAAAACCCTAAAAAACTCTAACCCCATATGTGAACCTCATGTCTTCTCTCTCCTCCTCATTCCCCAACCTCCTCTCTTCTCTCTCCTCCTCATTTTGTTCTCTCTATCACCCCAAAAACAAAAACCCTAAAAAACTCTAACCCCATATCTGAACCTCGTGTCTTCTCTCTCCTCCTCATTCCCCAGCCTCCGCTTTTCTCTCTCCTCCTCATTCTGTTCTCTCTACTCCTCTCTCCTCTGTCCACCACCAACTATCAACCACCACCTCTCTCCCTCAAACTCGCTCAAACACGACTGCCAACAACCACCGTCTACCACGCCCCTCACCTAGAGGTGTGCAAAGGGTAGGGTCGGACCAAAATTTGGACCGGACCGCTGAAAATCAGGATTTCGCGTTTCCGGTCCTGTCCAAAAGCGGAAAATTCTGGTCCGGACCGGTGGACCGAAATTTCGGTTTTTTTAGTAAAAAAAATAGTTTGAAGGTTAAAAAAATTTTAATTTATAAAGTTAGAAAGTTAAAAACCTACTCTTTATTAATTTTAAGATTATTGTTGTTAGATTTATTAAATTTTTTAGAAAGTTAAAAACCTACTCTTTATTAATTTTAAGATTATTGTTGTTAGAATTATTAAATTTTAATGTATTTAATTTATAAATATGTATAAATCTAAATAAAATTTTTTTTTTTAAAAAAATGCAGATTCCGGTCCAACATGTCCAAAATCGGACCGCACCAGAAACCGATCCCGGTCCGAAAAATCAGATTGCAGTCTACTGGTCCCGGACCGGTGCACACCCTTACTGGCCTCACCAACGCTAACCACCAGATCTGAACTTCGCCCCTCACCAACAACCACCGTCTATCACGACGTGTCTTCTTTGCGCCGTCACCACCGTCTACCACGCCGTGTCATCTTTGCGCCATCACCACCGTTTAAATGAAGGTCACTATCTCCCATCGTTTGTTCGTGCGCGGCACCAACGTCTCCATCTAGGGTTCGAGAAGAGGAGTGAAGGTTAACGTCATTGCATCACCATCGTGTGTCCGTGTTTGAGTTCGAGATCTAGCTTCGAGGTTGCAGTCGTTGCGTCACCACCTTGTTTTGGTAATATATTGTTAGTCTTGAAGATCTGACGTTAGGGTTTTTGTTTAATTTCTTTTTTTCATTTTATTTTTTGGAATAAATTTGATGTTAGGGTTTTGTTTTTGTAATTAGGGTTTTGTTTTTTCCCTTTTTTCGTATTTTGTAATTGATTTGTTCTAGTTTCGTTTTTGTAATTCGTTCGTTCTTTAATTTGTTTTTCATATTTTATTTACTTTAATTTCATTTTTTATTATTTCTTGGTAAATTCTACATGGTGGCCTCCAATTTTTAATTTTTCTATATGGTGGCAGGGCAAAAAAAATATTATACAAAGTGACTCCCAACTTTGACAAATTCTACCTAGTGACCTTATTTCATTAATTGGTGGCTAACCAATTAAACCTAAATCTTTCTTTTTCCTCCCTCTTCCCCTTTCTCTCCGTGAACCCCAATTCACGCTCCTGCACTGCCACTCAGACCATCGAACGAATGGCAGTGGGTCTACCCACTGCGCACCACCCCAAAATTCGACCCTCCTTCGTTGCCACCCTCCAACTCTGTGTCAACTCCTTCCAGCTCCACCACTCCCCTGTTGTCCATGCTATCCTCCTCCACTTCCTCTCCCATGACTGCATCAGTAATAACAAAGATATAAATTCTAACAGGGAGAAGTGATTCAACCCAATCAAACCACTTGATAGATTACCTCAGGTACAACTTCCTCGGTGAATGTGCAAAACCTTCCTTCACTCTACATTGTGTCTGATCATAGCAACATAGCAATCCTCCTTCATAATATGGCTTTAAGGGTCTGCCATGTTCATTATAGTAACATTGTAGAGTTTGCACTTGCACTCAGTACAATCCAACCTATCTACCGTACCTCAAGTATCAATATCATGAACATTTAGTATCCATCTCTCATTCTCTCCTCATACCCAGGTGGTATTTCAGCTGCATTACCAACCTCTATTGCGTAAGGATCTGGCTCGTGTGTGGATGTTTTACGGGTTTCATATCCCAATCAAAAAATATTGTTTAAGATTTTCACACACTCCTATGTTTTGGACCCACATAAAATCTGACTTGCTTGTAAAGATAATTTGGATTGCTGCTAAGCCCTTTATCCTCATAACCTATACGTATATAGTATCTCACAAGAAGCCAGTGGTGGAAATAAGTGTCTTGAAGGGATAGAGAGAGAGAGAGAGGGGGATGAGAGAGGAGAGAAAAAGAGTTAGGTTTGATTCATTGGTTAGCCACCAATTAATGAAATAAGGTCACTAGGTGGAATTTGTCAAAGTTGGGAGTCACTTTGTATAATATTTTTTTACCCTGCCACCATATAGAAAAATTAAAAGTTGGAGGTTACCATGTAGAATTTCCCTTATTTCTTTTGTAATTATTGTTGGATGGGCTTGCTATTTTGTAAGTTTCATTAATTTCTGGTTTGGTATGAGTTGTGACTGGCTTGAGTTGTTGATTCTATCTTGTCCTTAATGTTGAAAGAAAGCAGGAATTTGGATGGACTATTTTTTTTATTTCATGACCCTCAAAACTGATCCGGTTATTTGGGGAAGACCGGATCAGTTATGTGCTAATTGATCCGGTTTTCCCCAAATTACCGGATCAGTTAACCATATACTGATCCGGTTTGTGATAACTTATCCGGTTTCTGATCGGACCAGTTTATCCCTAAGAGCTGCTCCGGGCCCATCCGATCCGGGCCAAAATCGGATCTGTAACCCTGGTTTTGACCGGATCTTATGAGCTTTTTTCTACTAGTGAAAAGAACATATTATTCATGTCTAAGATCCGTTTATAATAAGAATTTAGGTAGTAATGAAAAGAACATATAATGATAATAAAAAAATGACATATATTGAAAGAGCATATAAAATCTAGTTAAAGAACGCATTCTAAAAATAAAAGATAGATGTTATTTTTATATTGATGACATGTTTGGATTTAACTAACAACATGTTGTTTGTTATATCAATCAATTGTTCTTTTTTTAATTATAAATAAACCTATAAATATATATAATCATATGACCTTGAACAAAATTGTTAAATATTCTTCTTATATCGTTGTCCTGTTCTATATAAATTTTATTTTTAAAGATAAGTTGAAATAATCCATTGTAGGAGTAAATTTGAAGGTGATGCCAACACCATTAGGCTATCTCATGCTACTCATATTTGGTTCATTGACCAATTATGAAGTACCCATGATGGGGAGATCTACATTGAATAAGTCCCAAAGTTGTCCCCATGATTTTCCAATATCTAATTAGGTTTATGAGTCTTTCTTTAAAGACTTGTTGACAACTTCTTTTTCCAAAATAAATTTCAAAACAAAAACCTTTACGATGATGTAGTCAAATCCGCGCTCATCCCGCGTAGGCAATAAAAACATGCCTATAATTTGGGGACTTCACTGGGGCGGATTCAATTTAATTTTTTTATGAGTGGGTGAAACTCGAAAAATGCTAATTCATACTTGTTTATGCCTTTAAAAAATATATAGCTTGCATCTATTGCACCAAGCCTTCTAATTGTGCGCCCAGCGTGAAGACATGGCAAGTTGCCCCTCCAGTTATGCTGAAGCTTAATGTCGATACGTCCCTAGTTGCTGTTGGCTGGTTTGGTTTAGGCGTGGTGGGGTGAGACTCAAATGATGAGGTGGTGTTTGCAGCTACTCGTCGTGTAAAAGCTTTTTGGAGCCCTGAAGTTGCAGAAGCTAAAGCCATTCAAATGGCAGTAAGACTTGGCAAAAGCAAAAGGTTTGGTTTAAATAAGGTGATTCTTGAATCGGATTGCCAAGTGTTGATCAAGCGGTTGTCAAATAGTACTCTCTTTCTCTCGGATCTTGACATCATTCTCCATGATATATTAGCTTCTTGTTCCTCTTTTTATTTATTCTCTTGTTTGGTCACATGTTAAACATGATGGAAACTTTGTTGCTCATCATTTAGCAAATCTAGTTCCTTTTGGTGTTGAATAAATTTGGGAAAACCACTCCTCTTCGGAGGTGAAGCCTTATGTACTCATGGACAAGTTGTCTTTGAATTAATCTAGCTTGCTTTCCCCTAAAAAAAATCAACATTACAGTTTTGCATATGCATGACTTTTCTTCAAAGCCACTATAAGGTTATTGCCATGCCTGATTAGCGCATGTTCTATGCTTGAGGCCACCCCCGGGGGGTTTGCACTTTTTCCTTCCAAAAAGCTTCCCGAGAGATAGTGTTGGATCTTAGTCATAAGCAAACATACCCAACCATGACATTGCTCTCTTGTTCCTGACTTGAATTAGAGTGTGTCTTACACATGGCCATCTTTTTAAGCAAAGATACGAAGCGTGGGATCAATCCACTAGTCATAGACCCTTTTAAGCCTAAACCTAAGCCTGATCATAATATCAGATATAGATCTTAACATTAGGTTGGAACCGCTTGTTTTCTATGTTTAACATGCTTTTCCCGTTCCTTTCCCCTCAAATTAGGCTAGAAACATCGAAAAACAACCAATAAACTTTCGAAACGAAAAAAATCGATCCACGAAGACCTTGCGCCAAACGCAAACAGCATGTGCCTCGCACATGACCTTGCGTGGTGCGCAAGCTTCTTGCGCTAGACGCAAGTTGCTTGCATAGCACACACGATTTTGCGTGTGGTGCAAGCTACCCCTTGTTTCAGCTGTTCAATTTTCAGTTTATTTGTCAGTTTTCAATTTATCTTTACATTATCATTCGTGATCACTTTTAGGTCATCTTTTAAAACAAAACTCACCTAATCCAAAGATAAAAATTGATCTTTTCCATGCATATTAGCTAAGATTGGGTCTATCCTTAAAAGTGCATCTAGATAAGTGGTCATGATAGAGTTTGAGTCGTCATGCATCTCATCCTATCACATCTTATATCCCTTCTATCTAACCGAACTTTTCTAATATATCTATCCTATCATATTCCATCCATTTCAAAATAAATCCTACCCTATTTTATTCAATCATTTTTAAAAAACTTTATCATCATCCTATTCTTTTTGGAAAAAAAATCATCTTCAAAATCAATCACATAAAGATCTTTTGCAAAATCAATCCATCTTTAACCATCATGATAATCTTTTACAATAAAAGATAAAACAAAGGGGTCCCTTTCAAAAAACTGATTTCAAAAATTCTAAACTCAATCCAATCAACCAAGTCCAAACAACTCGATCCAATCAACCCAATCCAAGTCCATGCATTCATATTAGGCCCACTTACATTAGAGTCCATACTTTCATCTCACGCCTATGAAAGTCTAGCTTATGTCAAAATCCAAGCCCATTTGCATATTTATGTGAACCCTAGTTTATGTTAAACCCATATACTTCTCCCAGTCCTTCCAAACCCTAGCCTATGTGCTACTTTTAGTCAATTCCAAAGTCAAGCCCATATAAGCCCAATTCAAATTATAGGTCTAGTTTGCATCTTCATGTAAGCCCTAGTCAATCCCAATTTCAAACCCATGTAGGACCAAGTCCAAAGTCGAAGTCCATAAAGGCAACCTTTGAGTCTAGCGAAGCTAGTCCTTCCTAAGTCCAAAACAGCAACCTTTGACTCTAGTGATGCTAGTCCTCCCTAAGTCCATAAAGGCAACATTTGAAGTTTAACGAAGCTAGTCCTCCCAAAGTCCATAACGACAATTTTTAAGTCCAGCGAAGCTAATCCTCCTTAAGTCCATGACGACAACTAACCCTTGAGTCTAGTGAAGCTAGTCCTCCCTAAGTCCATAATGGCAACATTTGAGTCTAATGAAGCTAGTCTTCCCTAAGTCCATATAGGCAACCGCTAAGTCTAGCAAAGCTAGTCCTCCCTAAGTACATAATGGCAACCGTTGAGTCTAGCCAAGCTAGTCATCTCTAAGTCCATAACGACAACCCTTGAGTCTAGCGAAGTTAGTCTCCATAAGTCTAGCCTGCTTATTCTAAATGTAAGTTCAAAGTCTAGTCTAGCTTATTGTCTAGCCTGTTTATTCTAAATATAAGTTCAAAGTGTAGTCACCTTTAAGTCCAGCATGCTTATTCTTATGTAAGTTTTAAGTCTAGTCTTCCTTATTGTTTAGCATGCTGATTCTAAATATAAGTTCAAAGTCTATTCACCCCTAATTCTAGCCTGCTTATTCTAAATGTAAGTTTAAAGTCTAGTCTTGCTTATTGTCTAGTCTGCTTATTCTCTTAGTCTTCCCTATTGCCTAGTCTGATTAGTTTCCCTGTAAGTACAAAGTTTAGTATTCCTTAAGTCCATATAGGCATAATTCTAGAGTCTATCCTGCTTACTGTACACGTAAGTTCAAAGTCTAGTCTTCTTTATTACCACAAAGGCCCAGTCATTGAGTCCATTATACTTGCATAGCCCAGTCTATGTCTGCATATGCATATAGTTAGGCCCATATCTCCATCATGGTCAAGCACATACTATCCCAAAACCCATATCATTTTCAAACCATCCGTCTCAAAATCATTTCTCATCTCCAATATAATTTCTAAAAAACTTACAAGTGAGGTCCATTCGCTTGCTATATATTCAGGTGAGGTTGTGAAATTACAATTTGGAAACGCTTAATGGAGAAGAAAAAAGGCCAGCCCACTCTATAGCTCATCAAGCGCACCATCACCACCCCGACTTCACTTTGAGTCATGAGTATACTTTTAAGCGCCTTCACGCAAGAGGTGCGATCACTCATATAGATCCGAACCATGCACCTAAAAATTCCAAAAGGTGCAACTTAAGCTCCTACTATAAATTCCATCAAGGTAATGGGCATCTGACGTGTAATGTTGGATCATAATGAATGCACTGCAAACACTAGTGGAAAAAACCTCATTGGATCCGGTCAAAACAGGCCTTATTGATCCGATTTTGGGCCGCAACGGACGGACGCACAGCTGTTAAGGAAAGTCAACTTATCCGATTTTGAACCGGATCAGTTGGGAATTAACTGATCCGGTTCTAGCACAAAACCAGATCAGTTAAGTAACTTACCCGTGGTATTAAAAAAAAGTACTTTTTCACTTGCTTTCCACTTTTCGTACAAATAATACAAAAATAACGAAAATAAAACCGAAAGATTTTCGTACAAAATAACGAAAATAAAATCTACAGATTTTCGTACAAAATAACGAAAATAAAACCTCCAGAATTTTCATACCAATAATACAAATAAATAACAAAAATAAAATTTCAAGATTTTCGTAGCAATAATATAAACAAATAATACAAACAATTTTCGTACCAATAATACAAAAATGTCACTAAAATGAAAAACAAAAAGATTACACAATCATTAAATTGAGATATAACGAAAAAATCAAACAAAAACAAAAATAAACTCGAACTCCAAATACAACAAATAGAACTCAAAAATTACAATGAAAATAGAAATTCAGAAATTGCAATCTAGATTCAAAAAATAATCAAAACAAAAATAAAATAAAACTAGATCTATGACTGAAAACTTCGACGGCGACGGAGTGATTCCATTGTTGCTCTTATTTGCTGCTCGACGGCGACTGGGTGATTTCTTATGTTCGAAAAACCTTCCTTGTTTGTTACAGCTCTTGTTAACTGCGAAGTAAAACCCGAGAGCAGGGAGAGTGTTGGATAATCTTGGATCGGGTTGTGTATCCTGGGATTCGAACCCGAAACCAAACCCGAGTTCTGAAGACGAAGAAGGTTGAAGGTCGGCGTTCGCGTGGTGGTTCGTTGGCGGTTGAAAACGAAGGTTGGCGATTGGCGTTGGCGATGGAGATCGGAAGACGAAGAGGGTGTGAGGAGGGAGGAGATTCGAAGAGGGGATTTAGGGTTTGAGAGGGTGTGAGGAGGGAGAAGGAGATCAGAAGAGGGGATTTAGGGTTTGAAAGGGTGTGAGGAGGGAGGAGGTCCGAAGAGGCAAGAGAGAGGAGTGGGGGGATGAGAGAGAAAATGAGAGAGGGTTTGAGAGTCTTGACTCATGTGAGAACGAAATGGGCCGAGTATAAAAACGATATCAAGCCCAACTGATCCGGTCATGTGAATCGGATCAGTTAACAGAAAACCGGATCAGTTTTCTGTTAACTGATCCGGTTCACTAAAGGACCGGATCCGTTACTCCGCCCATCTTTCCCTCCCATAATTTTGCGGATTTTCGGATCCGGTTGTTATATGTTACTAAGTGACATATAACGTTTTTTGCACTAGTGAAAATATGGTCGATGACGACAAACTTCTAATACCTCTTACAACGAGAGTCAACATCACAAACAACCCCTTGGGTAGTGTATCCCCAATTTAAAAGGTTTAGTCTTTTATTTTACGGTTTTCTAGGTTGAGTAAGAGAGTCCTTACCCTAAGCCATTTATGTCCTTTCCCATAAATTATATGTCACTCTAGGACTTTTAGTTATAATAGCCTTTTCATTTTCATGAATATCATTATATTTTCTTTTCATTTTCATTGCCCTTTCACCATTTTTATGATTCGAATTCAATGATGAAACCCAAATCAAATTGTCACTAATGATCTATAATGTTGTGGGGAAAATGTAATTCTAGGAGAGATAATAGAGAATTATCGGTGAAAAAGCATTAAATATGTATGATTAATTTTATCCTTAGTTTGAATAAACAAAGAAAAAAAATAATTCCAATGAACAAACAAAGTTGGTGGCATGGTTTCTTAGGCAAATCAAGGAAAAAAAAAGTGGAATTACAAAAAGAAAATAAGAACAATATTTTGAGGCACCTAAAAAATATTACAAGCACTTTATTATTAGACAGATTAAATATTTTTCAACCTGTAACAATCAATATGAAACGAGTGGAGCAGATAGTATATTTAATAAGTGCGATAATAAGGAGATCAATACTATTATAACTTAAAAACACTAAACATAACATTGAATTTAAGTTAGATGTAAAGGGAATCAAATTTGAGCCGCCTCCTCTCCTCTCCCTCTCCAATTCTCTTTCTAGGATTTCTAATTTTCTTGGCCTCCTAGGCCGAAAATAGTCTAATTTCTTTAGAAATTAGACTATTTCAAACCCTTTTACTTTGTTTTAAGGTTATTATCTTCTTTACAACTTTATTTTGTTTTGTTCTCTCCATCTGTGATAGTT
The DNA here is from genome assembly GCA_947648045.1 of Beta corolliflora. Lineage (NCBI taxonomy): Eukaryota > Viridiplantae > Streptophyta > Magnoliopsida > Caryophyllales > Amaranthaceae > Beta > Beta corolliflora. The sequence continues at coordinate 112,867 of CANSZD010000775.1, forward strand.
TTCTCCCATTTTTAGTGGGTTGCTTCTCATCTTTGGATGAGTTTACTTGTTTTCGTAGTGTTAAAAATTTGGAAGATGATCTGGATCCATGAGGATTTAGGTTTTTTAAGCAATTCGTCACTGGAAACAATTATATTACAGAATGAGATTGTGAAGGTTTGCACTTGGAAAGATGCAAAGACATCGAAATACACTGCTCGCATCAAGCTTAAAACGAGCGAGTTAGAGTTGCACTCGAGTACGCTTAAAATGAATTGATTTCACTGTAAAAATTATTGTGATTTGCTAAATCTATATTTTTCAAATCTAATTCATTATTGTATGTATATTATTAATGATTTTTTTTTTCTTCCCGACAAAACAAAATAAACAATACTAAATAGGCCATATCTCTATTTCAAATCATGCATCAAGTATTTGTGAAATTATAGAACACAAGTACACAACCCAAAATCCATTCATTCATACATCATACTCCCAAGTTCCAACACTCGAATCTTTTATTGTCTACCTTCCCGGCTTTTCCGCCCCCTTTAATTCACAGTTCCAATCCTCTCTCTCTCGCAATGTTTCATCAATGGCGAGCACTCAACCTCATCAATGGAAGATGACATGTTCATCCAAAACCCTAAAATTTAGGGCTGTTTCCATCGACAGTTCCTTCTTCCATTGCTGCTAACCTCATGCCGAACGACACCGTTCCGAAGTCGGCTGCTCCGTCGCCGATTCTCGATCGTTTTCGAATCCTTCTCAAGGAGAGAGAAGCTGAGTTTAGGGTTTCCGATATCGACGACGTCGTTTCGGTTCCGCCGCCAACAACTGACGAGATTGTGAGATTTTACGAGGATGTTTTGTCGGAATTAACGTTTAATTCGAAGCCGATAATCACTGATCTTACCGTTATTGCTGGAGAGCAGAGAGAACATGCCGAGGGTATTGCTGATGCTATTTGTGCTAGGGTTTTAGAGGTACCGCTCTCCATATTCAAATCGGAAGTTTTCTTTAGGGTTTCGGGATTTTGGGGAAAAAGTGTAATTTGTACTGTGTAATTATATTCAGATGAGTTTTCAGTTTAATTTTGCTGTTGATGATTGCTTTTGTACATTGTAATCAAGTTTACTAGTGCATAAGGAATTGGTTTAGTAAGATTTTGGACTTTCTCTCTTTACTCTATTACTTATTTCAGTTGTTATTTTTGTTTGTTTATGTTTTTGTTATGCTATGTACACAATAGAAGGTAGTATAATATGGCGAGTTTTGAGCTTGTGAGCTTTAATTTTGTGGTGTTAAATGGCTGGTTATGCATATCTATGCAGGTTCCAGTAGATCAAAAGTTGCCTGCTTTGTATTTATTGGACAGCATTGTCAAGAATATTGGACGCGAATATGCTAGGCACGTTGCACCTCGTTTGCCGGAGGTGAGCAATGTTTTGGTTCCTGACTTGCTTTTGAGGGAGTACATTCAGTGCTCATATGGGGTTTAAACCCAAAGTTTTGTTTCACCATTAGTACCTGCCTTGGAATATTTGAATATCGGGTGTTCTTGTGTGTACTTGGGTTTCATAAAAAAGTTAAATTTATGGAAAAACTTCCAGCTGTGTCATGATCATTCATGGTTGACGAGTGTTTTCACTTCTCACTACAATTGGTATCCAATTCCTTCAAATTCATTAGGTAACCATGTAAATTGTGAGAGGTGGATCACTGGAGACTATTGGACCATGACCATGTAATCAATTTTCTATATTTTGGTGTGCTCATAAATATCTCGGTGTGGTAAAAAAGATGCAAACTTTGTGAAAAAGTTTCCCAACTATGAAATGTTCCACACATCCAATGGATGGCTACTTTTAGCTGAGTTCATGTAACATAGAGCTTAGACGTTGAATATTCGCTTGGAGTGTTTCATTAATACATTTTTTTGCTCTTTTAAAGGTGTTTTGTGAAGCTTACAGACAAGTCCCACCAAATTTGTATCCTTCATTGCGCCACCTGTTTGGAACCTGGTCGACTGTCTTCCCATCACCGGTTCTTCGTAAGATTGAGGATGAATTGCAGTTCTCTCCAAGGGTAAACCAACCATCATCTAACATAGCCAGTATGAGGGCTTCTGAATCCCCTCGACCTTCTCATGGCATACATGTCAATCCCAAATACTTGGAAGCAAGACGACAATTTGATAATCCATCAATTAATAATGTAAGTGTTCAAGTTAACATCCATACTTTTTCCCTTTGTTGCCTCGTATCTTCTGCTTTTGACGGGACAGAGGCCAGGATTGTAAAAATAGGACTCTTAGAGTATACACTGTTTGCTGCACTCAGCTTTCGTTTGAAGAGTTTCTTGAAACCATGGATATTTTCTCCTAGTCTTGGATGCTTTTTCATGAAAGTGGTACTTGTCAACTTATGTTAAATCCCTTTGTTGCTTACCAACCCAGATGACTGGTGATTTGTATCTTGAAAGCCTTAAACTCTGTGGATAGCTAGTTTAGGCTTTTTGGCTCCTTTCTGAGGTCTGAGGAAGAGTTAGGCTACTGTGAAATTGACTGTCTATTCATAACTAACCATTTAGACATATAAAGAAGCATGTATAGAAGAGAAAATAAGTTGAATTAGTTTAAAAAGAAACGCAGTTGAAGGTGTTTTTTAGAAGGAAGTTGTTATCCCCCCCCCCCCCACAAATGCAGAGTTGGGAGTGCAGATTTCTGTAGGAATAATGTAAAATAGTTGATGAAAACCTGTTTGTTTGGTTCCTTTTTGTCGATTCAAATATGTGGTCCCCTTATTCCCATTCACGTCATCGTTCGCCAATGAGATACGTAAACAGGCTTGTAGTTCTGCTTTGGCAATTGTTTTTCATTGGTTGCAAACTCAGGTATATTGAACTAGAATATCTGTGTTGAAGTTCATATCTTGTTTTTTCTCCTTTATTTTGACAGCATCTCTGCCAATTATGATCTCCTCAAAGGCTCAAACCCTACACGTAGTGGGTTTTCCTTCTTCTTATTGAGCTTCATTTTCTAATATACTATTGAGCTTTTAGTTTGCCATGATTAAACTTGGTGCATGCATGTCTTTTTTTGTTTTTTAATTTTAATTATCATAAATTTATATGAATTTTCTAATTCAATTATTCAAGATAAAGCTCAATTTTACTTAATTTACTTAGTGCTAATATGTCCTGCTTCTTTTCCTTTCTCCCCCTCATCTTCATGTAATTTGCTCTTTTCTTATTAATTGAACCTGTAACTCTATAATCCACAAGCATAACTTGTGTATTATGCCTATGTTATCATCTGGGCAGAGCAGGTTAAGTGGTCCAATATATTTGCCTGCTAGATGTCCCGTACTCCCGTTATTAGCCTCTCCCTTATCTTTATTCATTTGTTTCTGCGTCTCCCTGAACTTCTCTGCGATGGCATAGATTGGCTAGGTTTTTCAAACTGAGAAGCATTGTGCAAATGCATATGGTGTGACACTGACAGTTGATTGCTCTATGTCTTTATTCTTTCCATGAGCAGAACATCCAGCTTGGGAGGGGTGCATCTAACTTAGCAACACTGAGTCAGAAGCATTCTATTCCATATGAAGATTATGATTATTATCAAGGAGAAGGCACAAGTTCCCACATTGATGCCCAAAGATTTAATGGTTATGGTACCCGTACATCTTTTCCACAATCAACAGATAAGCTGCTTCCATCTGTGAGTACTTTGGGCAGGCCCTTATCACCATCAGTTGATGAGTTTACAATGTCCAATTCACCTGGAAGGGTATTTGAAAGGGCGTCTCCATCCCGTACAGGATATAGTAATGGACGTAGGAGAGGAAGAGAGGAGGAGTCAGATGACTGGCAGAAAAGACGTCGCTCTGATGATTCCTATCGTGGTTTTGAAAACATTGCAAACTATGGTTTAAGTAATGGTTTTGAACATGACAGGCCAAGAGCTCTGATTGATGCTTATGGCCATGATGATGGGCAAAGGTCATTGAATAAGAAACCTCTTGGTATGGGTCGCTTGATTGCTAATGGTGCAGGAAGTAAAATTGCTGATAGCTCATGGCAAGATACCGAGGAAGAAGAATTTGATTGGGAAGATATGAGCCCGACATTAGCTGATGGGAAGATCAGCAATGTCACTGCATCTACTCTGCCTTCCAGAGGTTTTAGAGCTATACCTGGTGTTGGTTCTGTTGGCTCCAGACCTTCTGATTCCAGTTTCAGGAGGAATTGGGAAATATCTAGGCTAGAGGATTCGCAAAAAGCTGCTGAAGATGTATGTTCCTGCAATCTGATTATCATCTACCCTCTTTAGCTTCTATTTGTTTTTAAGAGTGCCATGATTTCACATGATTAGAGATTGTTATAGCCTCTTAGTGCCATTTTTTTTCTTCGTTGTTTTGGTAACTTATTTTACTTAGAACTCGGTCAATATTTTACTTTGGTCTCTCTCTCTCTCGCCTTCTTTTTTTTTATCTATGTCTCTTCTGTTAGGCATATGTATTCTCACAGCAGTAGTATTATTGTGTTTTGTCAATATGATGCCTCTATCTAGTTCATGTTTTTTTTTCCAATGTCAATTCGTGTTACACCTGACTACCTGAATTTTCCTACTGTAGTGGTAGAGATCCTTGATCACAAATGGCGATGAAGATCTCCTTTATTGGTTTTATATTTAATCATCTATATATTTTGCTTATTCTTGTCAGATAATTATACTAGAAGCAGAATATTCTGATTAGATTCCTATTATTCTGCAGGTTGGTCATCTATTATCCAACAGGCCTCTTTCAAGGAACGAGATGAATCACTCTCAGGGAGCTTGGAAGTTGTCTGGCAGTCTTTCTGCGCCTGTAGCTGTGGCTGGAAGAGAATACACTTCTCAGTTGACATTACCTGCAAATGGAGTGCCTCCATTGTCATTTGATGGAAAGCCTTCTTCTACAGATTATTTTGCTGGAGTTCCAATGCAGCTTGGCAGGGGTTCTAATGTTACGACTAGAGTAGGTTCTACAGGTTTAAATTCTTTTGAAGAGAGACCTCCCTCACCTGCAGTCTCATGGCCCTCTACAAGTTCGCATAATGTGGTGCCACCTGCATATCTGCAGCAAAACCCGCCTAGAGCGTCCTTTGATTTTACAAATAGAAGTTACAGTATCCTCCATCAAGGGAATCAACAATTTGTCACCGATGACAAAAGAAATTCAATTTCTGGAAAGCTGCAACACAGGCCGCAATTTAACTTCACCCCATTGCATCATCTGTCACAGCAACCTGTGTCATTACTGCAGCAATTGCGTCTGCCTCAAGAATCTCGGCAGAATGCTGTATCTAGTATTTCACCTTTGCCACCTCAAACAATGCTGCCATCTAGTCTTGGATATACTCCATTGGGTCATGGGCTTGCAGCTAGTAATGCTGTGCGTAATCCGGTACCAGGTTCACATCCTTCTGTACCCTTCCAAAATGTGTCCAATGGTTCTTTGCAGTTCCAAGCACCTATGGCACCACTCCCTTTAGTCCCTCGTCCCTATCCTCAGTTTCTACCTCTTCCACAGAGTTCTGGTCCCCTTACTAATCAACCACCGACAGCTGCTATTTCTGGTTTACTTAGTTCCCTTGTTGCTCAAGGTTTATTCCCATCGAATCAAACCCCTGTACAGGTAAGTAAGCTGTAATCCTATGTTACATCTAGTTTGGCTTTTGTAGCCTCTTGATCTATCTATTTCTTAGAATTTGCGGTTAATGATTAAATATAGTATCAGCGAAAGGTTTCTGATTTTACCTTTTGATCTTGGCCCCTATTGATTTTTCTTTTATGATGCTATTCCAATTTAGGATTCTCTTGGAGTAGAGTTTAACCCCGACCTTCTTAAGGTGCGTCATGAGTCAGCCATAAAGGCTTTGTATGAGGATCTACCCAGGCAGTGCACCACATGTGGCCTTCGGTTTAAGACCCAAGAAGAACACAGTAAGCACATGGATTGGCATGTGACCAAGAATCGAATTTCAAAGAACCGTAAGCACAACCCTTCTCGTAAGTGGTTTGTCAGTGTGAGTATGTGGCTCAGTGGTGCAGAAGCATTGGGGACTGATTCAGCTCCTGGATTTTTGCCAACTGAGAGTGCTGATGAAAAGAAGGATGATGAAGAAATGGCAGTTCCAGCAGATGAGGATCAAAATGTATGTGCTTTATGTGGGGAACCTTTTGAAGATTTTTACAGTGATGAAACTGAAGAATGGATGTATAGAGGAACTGTGTACTTGAATGCACCTTCCGGGTCAACTCTAGGTATGGACAGATCGCAGTTGGGCCCTATTGTGCATGCAAAATGTAGGTCTGATTCTAGTGCTACTCCAACCTGAAGAACAAGCATCTTGCTTCACGGTAAGTGTCTTAAATACTTGTTATCATGTGAATTTAGTGTTGTGGGCATTTGTCTCTTTGTAATCATCGTTACTATTGAATGTTCTGGATCAATGATTCCCGGTTCGCAGTACGGTGCTCCGACCGGCGACCCGGACGTTCCCAATCGCGGGACGAACGCGTTCCAGATCGCCAGGGGTCGCGAACCAGTTTGTGCATCCAAGTGAACCCTTTTGGCCGGAGAGATTAAAGGCTAAGTCGAGAATTTAGGGCAAAATTTCAAAACCTAGATCTGCAATTAACCATATACTAAGCAATTGTTGGGCATAAAAATAGGGGGCTTTTGTTTGTATGAGTGTTTCGAGTGTTCACTCATGCTTAATTTGCATTTTCTTTCGGTTTGAATTTGTTGGATGTTATTTCAATGGAGGGGCAGTGGAACACAGCAGGGGAGAGGGATGAAGATGGAAAAGACGGAGTGACTACTGAAGGCAACCCAAATTAATTTCTGGTTCATGGGTCCACTTCCCAAAAAAAAATGTAAAACTGAAGTTTTGGGCTTTTGCCAATTGCACTGTAGATGTAAGCGTGGGACCCTATTCCTCTTTATCTTTAATATTGGACATTGACTTCGAAAGCTCACATTTAGAAGATTCAAATGTGATTGTTAGACTTAAGTTGGAAGGAAGATGCGGCAAATTTGTCAATGGGAAGGAAGAGGGTGTTTGGTACTTAGCTTAGGGCAGTTTTTTTTTCTTTTTAATTTCATTAAGTTGAGTTTGAATTAGGTTGAAAGGAAGAGGAAGATGCTATTTTTGACTTCGTTGTTTAGTGCAGTATTTTAGTTTGTATTTTGTAATTTGATGAAGTTATGAAATACAAACATATGCTTGAAATATGTTAATTTATGATATTCTCATTTTGCCAAATTAATTTCATTTAAAAAAATTATGATAAAAAATGTACCCATCGTACCCGATACACTACCCATCGTACCCAATACACCCATAGGTAGCATACCCCGTACCCGTTCCCGTTCCCGTTCCCTGAATCGAACCGAATTCTGTACCGGGTATCATTGTTCTGGATGCATTTGCATGAGATGGCAAGGTACTTTTGTATAGGCTACTTCTTTCACATTTATCTCTATTGAGTACGTGGGAACGCATATACCTGTGAAGCATGATATAAAGCTTTGAGCCTTGGACCATGGTAGAGCTATCTTTTATGCACTGATCTGTGTAGGCTGGTTGCGTTGAGTTACGCCAAGTTGCAGGGAAGACATGTCAATAGTGCCCTTGACTAACTTTCCCTAGTGTAACCACAATTTAGTCATCAAGCGTATTCCGAAGCTGTCGAAGTAGTTAAGCTAATCTACAACTAGTCTTTTACGACAGTTTCAGCCTAGTTTGAGTAGATAAATTCTTATGCATCAAGTTGTTCATATGTTTTAATATTCTAGGTTTGTTTTGTTTTGTTTTAATACACATCATTGTATTGTGTACAGGGACTTTCAAGAGGCTAACAATGGGAACAAGTGAGGAGTTCATTATCAACCTAGATGTTTGTTTTTCCTGTAACATTAATCTGAGTTTTATCTTCTTAGTGGTAGGATCTTATATTTTTATCTTCCCCCCTTTCCCCTCTCATTTCAAGATTTTCTTACTTTGGCGCTCTAGCGGTGACATCATGCCAGAATTATGTAAATACAGTGGAGATATACCATCCTTAGTCCTTTGCAGTTACAGCAAAATGCTTCGGTGCAACAATTTCATCTATGGCGTACTTTTCAGCATTGATGAATGAAAATTATGTGGAGAGACGTCTGGAATTTTGGTTTATCAACTCCCCCTCCCCCAAGAAAAAGGAAAACAAATTGAAAAAAAAAAATCCGTTTTCTTGTTCTCTACATATATTTTCTTCATTTACTTCGACTGCACTATCAAAATGAGTCTGACGCTGACGGCAGGGAAGGTTTTCAGCAATCGATCTTCGTAGCAGATTTCATGAGTTGATGTCTTCTTAGCAGGGAATGACAAAATGCAGATTAGTGATAGTGGCAGAGTGCCAAATTATATAGGGATGCAATTTCACAATATATTAACTTGTATTTACTGTGTTTTATGATTAACCTTCATGGAAGCATTTTATTTGTCTATGTTAACGGAACTCTGGAGATTGCATTTTACTCGATAAATATTTTTATTTTCCATTATTATTTTTGAGTTGATATATTTTCCCTCTAATTTGGCACGTACAGTTTTCCTCTCATTATGGTAAGGTCTCTTGACTCATAGAAGTCAATATTGCCAATAATGTTATTGTGCGCTTGGGCATATGAAGCACCATGTAGCCACGACTCCAGTGTGTATGTACGCGTGCTATGACAGTGAGGTCTACGGACTAGCTTGCGCACTATTGTACAATCAGTAAGTCTCTAAAGAGACCGTCTCATGTTAAGACTAACGTGAGACGTGATGATTCACACGCGTTTGAATGGTTTAGCCGTGCAATTTAACTACACTATAAAAGATGTTAACTAATTGCAAAAAATGTGTAACTATTTTAGAGAATGACATTTAATGAAATTATGTTTACTGATAAATTGAAACTCATAACTATTAACCATTAAACAATAATTATCAACAACCCAAGACTATAACATCAACCAAACTACTATAATCATAGCCCAAAACAATAACTTTTTATCTAAAACCTATACAACTAACAATCCAAAACAATAACTTTTTATCTAAATCTATAATTAACAATCCAGAACAATAACTTTTTAACTAACAATCCATAACAATAACTATTAACCCGAAAATCATAATAAATAACAAGCAAACAATAACTAATGGTTTTACTAGCATAACTAATAGGTCTAAGCGCTTAACTAATTTCACTGTTAGCATGGCATCAATTGGTCTCACGTTAACACTAACGTGAGACTGTTTGGTTCAAAATCTTTATAATTTCTTACTCTCTAACAATTAATTAGTCATAGGTATGTTCCTCTGTTTTATTTCAAAACTTTAGTTATACAAATATTTCCTCGGTTTCCTTTCAGTGTTCAAACTTTGCATTTGGTACCTTTACATACAGTAGTTTGACCATTATTGGTGATTAATACATAAGGAAAATCATATATAGTACTCATGTGAAATCTTATTAAATTCATTTCAATATACATATTATACTATTGATTCTTAGCTTGCAATTATTTGTTCTACAATCTTAGATTGTTTTTGCTTAGTTTCTATATAAATTATAATAATTATATATTTCTATCTCATTATATTATTTTTTGATAAGTATAGAGCTATATAGAACATTGATGCAGACGACCTTACCAACTAAACTGTGATCGTTATAGTCCCATACCCCTCCTATTTCTTAATTTGCTGTACATTAACTTTGTTCAGTTTTCGCACATTTCATTTAAAATCTTTTAGTTAGAGGCTATCTAGTACAGAGTTGGGAAAATTCAGGTCCTAGCCATTTCCAAGAGCTTCTTAACGTGGAAATGACAGGGGGTTCTTGAAATAAGCTTCAGGTTCCAGCTGTTTCCGTGCTTCGTTCATAGCTTAGAGGATGATGGTACTAATAACTACATATTACAATGGTATTGTAAATAGAATTAACTTTAAAAGATGGAGGAAGTACTTTTGGATAAGGAACTCCATTAACTTATGATTTTCATTATTATTATTTTTTTGATAAGGAAAACAAAACTTAGACCGGACCCCTTAGTCAGGGGGCCAGCCTAAAACATCCCTACGGATGATTAGGGAAAAATCCAAACAATAAGGAGGAAACCAATACAAGAGGGAAGGGTAGTCATGGCCCTTCTTTGCCATAAAGTCTGCCGCACGATTTGCCTCCCGAAAGCAGTGGAAGAACCGACACTCTTGGAACTTTGAAGCATCAATACCTGCATCAGAAATAATATTAGCAATTTCCCACGGAATACGCCAAGCATTCTTCATAGCGTTAATGACTCCTAAGTTGTCTCCTTCTATAATGAGGTGGGAAATGTTAAGAGAAGCAGCACCCTTAGCCCTTCTCTCAGAGCCCAGGCTTCAGCTTGGATTATAGACACTTCCGACCCAAGAGACTTAGCATCAGCGAGCAGAACCTCACCTTCACAATTTCTAATAACAAAACCTAGCGAGGCATTATCATTAGTAAGTTTAGAGCCATCAAAGTTTAGTTTAAATAAATTATGGTGAGGGGGGACCAAATAAGATTAGCACCAGAACGGCTAGTAACCACACTTTTACTGGGGATAGGACCTGGGCAGAAGGGGGGTCCAAAAAATCAGCCCCCTCTACTTTGGACCAAGAGTTAAAATTTTTTTGAATTTGAAAGCTAGCTCGGCGGCAAGAAATACTATCATCATTAAAAATGATTCGATTTCTAAAGAACCGAATGAACCACCAGACAACAGAGATAGAAACCACCTCAGCTGAGGACTTAGTAAGACAAAGATTAAGCCAATGTAAAAAATTAAGATGATTTGAAAAAATTATCCCTTCTGGAAGAAGGAGCCAATCCCCCATTGTGGAGACAAGAAAAGATATCTAGCGAGAAAGGGAATTGAAAACAAAGATGGATAATAGACTCCTGAGCATTATTACAAAAAACACACTGTTGGGGAAGAAAAATCTTACATTTTTAATTTCAAGTCTATCCTTAGAAAGAAGGCCATCATGACAAGCTTTCCACAGGAAGTTTTTAATTTTCGGCGAAATATTTAACTTCCAGATCCAATCAAAATTCACTTTAGAAACAGAAGGGTTGAGCAGACCATGGGCTAATTTATAACCTGACTTAACATAATATTCCCCATCCGCAGTCAACCCCCACTTAGGAGAGTCTACATGAGGATTAGAAGGAAGGAAATAATTCGAAATAGAAAGCGCTATATCAGGAGGGACAAGAGAGGCTAGCTTAGCAATATCCCAACCCCCATCGACAGAAATAACCTCAGAAACCAACATTTGTTCAGTAGATGGAGGGGCTGAAGAACACTTTTGATTGGATATTGATAATTGATAAACCCAGTTATCATTCCAAAAACTAATACTCCGACAATTACCCATCTGCCATCTAAGCCCTTTAATGAATAGAGGGCGCATACTCATCAACCTTTTCCATTGCCAAGAAGCAACAGAAGACACCTTATGAGACGACATAACAGAGTGATTCTTACTATATTTTTTCTTGACCAATTTAACCCAAAGATTACTAGGATTTTTAATAATTTTCCAGAGAAGCTTCATTTGAAGAGCTACATTATTCATATCCGCTTTACGAATGCCAAGGCCCCCAAATTGTTTGGGCAGACACACTTTATCCCATCCAATAAGGTTAGCAGATTTGTTAGCTATATCTTTATTCCAAAAAAAATTCCTACATTTTGTCCAATGAAGAAGGAGTTTTAGAGGGTAAATAAAAGCTTTGCATTTGAAAATTAGCTTTCGTGGCAAGATTGGACTGGATTAAGACCGCCCTACCTGATTGAGATAGAGAATTAGCTTTCCATTTTGGAAGTTGGTTAGACACTTTATCAACCACCTTACAAAAAGTTTCTTTAGTAACTCTAGAATCTATGATTGGGCAACCCAAATACTCACCAAATCAGCCAATTCTGACATCTCCAAAATAGAAGAAAAATTAGCTTTGGCATTATCTGAGACATTAGGAGAGCACTGAAAGGCAGATTTATGGAAATTAACTAATTGCCCTGACATTGAGCAATATTTATCCACAATTTGTTTTATAACAGAACAACTCTGGTCTGTGGCTTTGGCAAATATCATAGTATCATCTGCAAAGGTAAGGGATTACCAGATTTGCCAATCGAAACACCAATTAATTTGTCTCTTTGAGAGCTGGAAAAAGAAATTTGTATAGCCAACAATTCTGCACAAAGAATAAACAAGTAGGGGGACAAAGGATCCCCTTAGCGGATCCCTCTTGATGGGTAGAACATGTCCCCCGGAATACCATTAACTAGAACAGAAAAAGCGGGAAACGAGATACAAGCTTGAATCCAATTTATCCATTTAGGACAAAAACCCAGCTTTTCCAAAGTGACTAAAATATAATTCCATTCTAATTGATCATAAGCTTTCTCCATATCTAATTTAATTGCAATCCAACCTTCACTACCTGTTTTTTTACTAAAGGAATGAAAGATTTCGTGAGCTATAAGAATGTTATCTTGAATTAATCTTTCAAGAACAAAGGCTCCCTGAAGCGGGTGGATAATTTTACCCAATACAATTTTGAGACGATTTGTGATAATTTTAGAAATTATCTTATAGATACTAGAACATAAACTAATAGGGCGAAAATGGTTAGCACTAGAAGGATTATCAATTTTCAGGATGAAAGCCAGGAAGGTATGGTTAATTTCCTTAAGTAAAAATCCCGAATGAAAAAAAGGTTTAACTGCTCTGGCAACTGAATTACCGACTAACGTCCAATATTTTTGAAAGAAAAAAGGAGGGAATCCATCAGGCCCAGGCGATTTATCTGGCGCTAAATCAAAGGTCGCAAATTTAATTTCCTCATCATTCACCTCTCTAGTAAATAATACATTATCTTCCTCTGAAACTATTGGGGATAATAAAGAGAAATCAAGCTCCTTGTCGAAATAACAATTAGCATTAGAAATGAAACGTTTATGAAATTCTCTCGTAATTTCTTTGGAGATATGGATGGGAGAGGTGATAGTTTGGTTTGTATCAGTAATAAATTCCTTAATTTGATTTCGACTGCGACGAATTGAAGCATGAGTGTGGTAGTACTTAGTGTTTGCATCCCCTAGTTTTAAGTAGTCAGTTTTACTTTTTTTTCCAATATTCACTACTATAAGAAAGCAATTTCTCCCTTTTTTTAGAAAACGATCTTGGCTTATGTACATATGTGAACCATAGAAACGATTACACCATGTTTTTTTTGACTAATGTATCATAGTCTTTACGCATACACCACATTTTCTCAAAACGAAAAGGGGGAGCCTTTAATTTAGGAACTAAAGCAAGATCCAAAGAAACTTGGCAATGGTCTGATGATGTGAAGGGATGATGTTTTAATCTTACTTAGGGAAACAGGTCTAGCCATGAAGAACTAGCCACCCCCTTGTCCAACCTTTCAAGTATATTATTTAAAAACCATCTTTTTTCTTTCTCCATGTATACCTTAGACCCAAATAAGGGAGCTCAATGCTGGGAGTTAGACTAAAAAAATTATTCATAACTTCAGATCTAGCATGAGAAAAGGGGGCACCCCCTAGTTTATCTAAAGAACAACTAATTTCATTAAAATCCCCAAGAATAATACAAGGAGATGTCAAGCTATTAACATATAAAATTAATTCCTCCCAGAAGCCATATTTTTGTTCTTGCCTTGTTAGAGCGTAAATAAAAAGAGCAATAAAAGAATCACTGGAATCAAGAAGAGTAATATAACAAGAAATAAAATGAGAAGACTTATGAATTACATTCAAATTAAAGGGCTTTTGAATACAATTCTTCCATAATAACCAAATTCCCCCCGAAAGGCCTAAAGTAGGAATATAATCAAAGTTGTGAAAACCACATTGATTAGCTATGATCATGAAAGGAGGAGTCCTTACTTTAACTTCACAAAGCATCATCACTTGAACCCGATTGCTAGCACAAAAATCTTTGATTTCAAAAATCACATTTTTCTTACCTACACCTCTCACATTCCAAAAGCACATGATCATATTTATTTATCACCAAAAACAGTCGAACCATTTTGCTTACAGGGGGGCTGCACAAGCTAATTCCTCTTCCTCTTCAGAGCAGAGGAGGCATCATCATCCTCAAGGTCTTCCATCCTTCTCTTAGCAGAGCCAGACTGGGAGGTGAGATCAACAGGGAGAGCAGGGTCCATCCCCAAGTTCTCAATTTGCCTTACAATTGAGTTGTCAGAATGGAGAGAGTGAAAAGAGTTCTCAGCATATGAGTTAAAATCACCCAATAAATCATCATCAGGGTCATCAACAAGAAAAATATCTTGTATCTTGTTTCTCTTCATTAACTTATGATTTTCATTATTTCTCTTCACCAAAAAATAAATAATTTTCATTATTTCTAGTATCTTGTTTTAGAGGGGATTGGGGTGCACGCATACTGCACATGATTTACTATCGGGGAAAATAAATTGCACATAAATATGTCGACTTTTCTATTCCTTTCGCTTATAAAGGAATAAAAGGATGACTCTAGTTTGTGTTCGTGTTTACATACTACATAGTAATATTATTACTGAAATGCCACTGAACCCCAAGTTTCGGGTCCCGTTTCTTTTTCTTTTTCGAGATCTGATGTGTTAAAAGGGGATTGAACCATGACGATTCTGAATTGTTATTAATAATTTGGACTATTTATAAAAAAATCTCCAAGTAAGAGGTATTCCCATAATCACCTATAAGGCTATAACCAAAAAAAATTAAATTAAACCATCTATATGACTATATGTGATAATAATCTACTCAAAGCCACTTAATTAATAATTTTGATTTAAAAACACTAAAATTTTATTTGCAACAATATTATCATAATGTCATACTACCTCCGTTTCACAATACATGCACCATTTGCTTTTTCACGTATTCCAAGACACTTCTTTGAACATTATTATCTCTAATTGCGTATAAGTAAAAATTATGAAAAGTTGATATTTGGTATCCTCGCATTCAAACGAATTTAACAAGATTTCACTTGACTATATTTTTTCTTACACAATGGTGAGAGAAAGATTGTTAAAGTTGGTTAATGAATAGTCTCCAAATGAGAAATGATGCATGGATTGTGAAACAGAGGTAATACTATACTACCAACTGAAGGCTATATATCCTTTGGATTAAGTGAATATTATTGTACTAGGTAATAAACTAAGCTATGATTGTTAGAGTCCCATACCCCTCCTTTTTCTTAACTTTTTTTTTTGACATCAGCAACATCTATCTAAACTAACAATAACTATTACAAAGAGCATCTGTATTGATTAGCTAGATCATGAGCCGCCTTGACCTGTTGACGAGGAACCTTATTGTAGGATTTATGCCTTGAATTCTGGTCAGAAGCCGTTTTGTCGGACCGCCCGACCGGATCGGGCAGGCTCGCCCGATCGGGCGGGGCAGCGACCAAGCAGAAGGTGTGATTGTGGGGCGCCCGATGTCATCGGGCTTGTTCGCCCGATCGGGCGGCATCGCGAACTACGACTCGGGCCGTGTTCGCCCGATCGGGCCCGCGACTGATTTTGGCTGGGCAATTACCGCCCGATCGGGCGGATTCCGCCCGACCCGATCGGGCGGCAGTTTAATGATGCGGGATTGGCGATTTTCGGGGTTTGCATATAAATAGGTTTTTTAACCTAGTTTATTAGTGGCGATTTTTCCCATTAATCATCTCTGTAATTCTGATTATTCTCTCCTCTGCCCGTGGATGTAGCCAACACTCCGTTGGTGAACCACGTTAAATCTGTGTCTGTTTATTTTCAATTTTGCATTCAATATTTGTTCTTTTCTCACATCTGTCATAACAAATTGGTATCAAGAGCTTTGTGTTCGATCCGGGTGAGAAAGATGTCTGGGATGAATGTGAAAATTGATAAATTCACTGGGAGAAATAGTTTTAGTCTGTGGCAGATCAAGATGCGGGCTTTACTGAAGCAACAAGGGTTGTGGGCACCGTTGGCAAAGAAGTCAACGGATTCAGTTACCGCTGCGATGGCCGTTCTGGAGGAGAAGGCGCATTCAACGATTATGTTGTGTCTTTCTGACGACATAATTACTGAAGTTGCGGAGCAGGAAACTGCTACTGGTCTGTGGTTGAAATTGGAGAGTTTGTATATGACAAAATCTCTAACCAACAAGTTGCTTTTGAAGCAACGTCTGTTTAGCCTGCGTATGCAGGAAGGTACGTCTCTTAGGGACCATCTCGATAAATTGAATACTATCTTGCTAGATCTTCGTAATATTGATGTTAAAGTAGATGATGAGGATGCTGCTTTAATTCTGTTAGTATCTTTACCTTCGTCGTATGAGAATTTTGTGGATTTTTTTATTGTTGGGAAAGATAGTCTGTCTTTAGAAGAAGTAAGATCTGCACTTCATACTAGAGAGATTCGTCATAAGGCGTCTGGTACAGGTACAATCGATCAGGCTGCTGGATTAGTAGCCAGTGGTAATGGACAGGGGAATTCGGGGAGAAAGTCCAGGAAATCGAATTCTAAGGGTCCTAAATCTAGTGATGTCTGTAATTACTGTAAGGAAACGGGGCATTGGAAAAGGGAATGTCCTAAAAAGAAAAATAAATGCGGGTCGATGAATGTGCAGTTCCGGCTTCATTTGCAAATGAAAATTTCAGTTCTGATGATGATATTGCTTTAATTGCTAATGAACAAACACATTGCAGTGATGTATGGGTCTTAGATTCTGGAGCGTCTTGTCATATGTGTTCGCGCAGGGAGTGGTTTATGAACTATAAACAGATTGATGGAAGTGTTACTATGGCCAACAGTAAGGTCTGTAAGACAGTTGGTATAGGGTCCATCAGAATTAGGACATGTGATGGCAAAGTTTGTACTTTGAATGATGTTAGGCATGTTCCACAGGTCACAAAGAATCTGATTTCACTTAGTCTGTTAGACAAGAAAGGGTTCAGTTTCAAAGGTGAGGGTGGAGGGTTGCATGTTTATAGGGGTTCAAAGATGATTCTGAAAGGGGTTAAACGGGAGACATTGTATGTGTTGCAAGGGTCTACGTTATCTGAGTCTGGGGTTGCCACATTGGCTGTTTGTGGTAGTGTTGAGAAACAGGTGGAGCACAGAGGCACTCTAGGTTGGAGTGGTGGTTCACATCAGGAAAAAGTCTGTCAACACTCACAATCTGAATCTGGAATTCCGTGTTCTTCGTCGTCAAAATCGAGTCAGTCAAATTTGACGCTTGGTCGGCATGTAAGTTTTGGGAACTCTCCCCAAAGGGACGATTGTGAAGATACGGTGGGTGTTGCATTGTATGTCGGAGAGGTGAATATTTTTGGGCCGTCCAAGGAAGGTGTTACTTGTGCTAGGAAGGAGTATAAGCAACAAATCTGTTCGAATCGGGTTCCACAGGGTAAGTTTCAAGATTGCTTGGACTTACAAGCTGGTTGTGATTGTTAATTGCCCTTTGTTGGGGCAAGTCTGGAGCCTTTAGGGGCTAATCTGGTGTCCTTAAGGGACAAATCTGTTCTGGTTGTCTTTCGGGGCAAATCTGGTTGCAGGGAGGATCTGTGCATTGTGTTCAATGCGTCTGTTATCTGTTTTTCTGGTTCATTGTGAGAGGATTCAAGTCAAGGTGGAGATTTGTAGGATTTATGCCTTGAATTCTGGTCAGAAGCCGTTTTGTCGGACCGCCCGACCGGATCGGGCAGGCTCGCCCGATCGGGCGGGGCAGCGACCAAGCAGAAGGTGTGATTGTGGGGCGCCCGATGTCATCGGGCTTGTTCGCCCGATCGGGCGGCATCGCGAACTACGACTCGGGCCGTGTTCGCCCGATCGGGCCCGCGACTGATTTTGGCTGGACAATTACCGCCCGATCGGGCGGATTTCGCCCGACCCGATCGGACGGCAGTTTAATGATGCGGGATTGACGATTTTCGGGGTTTGCATATAAATAGGTTTTTTAACCTAGTTTATTAGTGACGATTTTTCCCATTAATCATCTCTGTAATTCTGATTATTCTCTCATCAATAATATTATTCTCTCCTCTGCCCGTGGATGTAGCCAACACTCCGTTGGTGAACCACGTTAAATCTGTGTCTATTTATTTTCAATTTTGCATTCAATATTTGTTCTTTTCTCACATCTGTCATAACACTTATAAATAGAGCAGTAAGATAACGATCCACCAAGGTCAATGATATACCTAATTATCCACTGTAGATTAATATTAAAAGTGCTAGGATTTTGTAAGCTATGGATGACTTGGACATAATCTGTGATAAGTTTTAATGAAGTAATCCCTCTTTGAAAATCCCATTGTATGCAGTTAAGACAAGCTATAGTTTCAGCTTGAAAAGCTGAATTAGCCATGAAGGAATTCCTCCCTTATCATCATCAAAAGGATTACCAGACATCACTTTCCAACCTGCACCTGCATGAAGGGTATCCTTCTTCCAAGATCCATCTACTTCAATAGTAGTGAAGTTATGGGCACTATCAGTCCTACCAAGATGGATTGATGGGTAGACCACATCTATATCACCACCACTACTTTCAGGAGGATGAAGAAAACTTAGTTGTTTTGCCTGAAGCTCTAAAAACCATTGATGTTGAGCAAAGGCATTTGAAATGGTGATACGAAGTTGCAACTCAGAGACACTATCATTCCGAAAAATGTGGTTATTCCTAGCAAGCCAAATATCCCATAAGGTTGCTATAAAAAGCGCAATTTTAGAACTACCGGTGACATCCTCACTAGCAAAGAGTAGGATATAGGATGAGATCCATTCTTTCATGGAAATGGAATCATCTATGTTTGAGTTGATAGCTAAAGAGCTAGAACTCCAAATTCTTTGGATTACAAGGCAAGAACGGAACATATGAATATCATGCTCATCATCATTAGAGCAGAACACACACGCAAAGTCAGACACTATGCCCTTGGTAGCCAGATTAATTTTATGATCCAAGATATTATAGCTAAGTTTCCAAAGAAACAATCTCCACTTTGGCTGAACATTAAGATGCCAAATCTTCTTATAGAAGTTGGAAGGATCCAGGGCCATATTCAGATTGGAACCAAAAGAGCTCAACAGAAAGGAATATGCACTTTTGGAAGTAATCTTACCAGTGGAATGATGTTGCCAAATTCTAACATCATCTGTAGGAACCTGAGGCAGCTCCATCCCTAATACAGCCTGAGCATCTTTAAAACAAAACATTTGACGAACCAGAGGGACATTCCAATGAGGATTAGGAAGATTTTCAATTAGATCACACACACGAGCAGTAGAAACTTGATCTAAAGTCAAGGAAGAATTTGCTTCAGGAATTTTGTTAAACAACCAAGCCTGCCTGAAAGTCTTAATGTTAATACCATTACCCACCTTCCATCCACAACCTTTCAGCATATACGTTTCAGCAGAAGCAAGCCCTTTAGAACCCCACGAAGAAGATATTCTTTTAACTCCCAAGCAATTACTAGCTAGTACAGAAGGCTGAATGGAAGTTAAAACTTTACTAATAAGTAAATTTGGAAGGTGAAACAGAGAAGAAGCTTTTTTCATTAAGAAAGTTTTGTTCATAGCAGCAATAAATCTGATTCCTAAACTTCCTAAACCTTTAGGAAGTTGAATTGTGGAGCGTTTTTTCTAGTGGATACCTTTAGCACTCGACCCCGTCCACCAGAATTTAGTAATCAGGGCATCAATAGAATTGGAAATAGAAGTTGGAAGCTCATAGCAGGCAATAATATGAGAAACCATGGAAACTAAAATAGTGTTTATAAAGACCAATCTAGAAGTTTGGGAAAGCTTAAGAGTTGACCAACTAAGAATCCTATCTGCAATCTTATCAAGCAGAAAGGAAAAGGACTCTTTTTTGGAATTGTGCAAATCAATGGGAGCACCAAGATGAGAATCAAACCTTGCAACTTCCTTGTAATTAAAGCACTGAAAATCTGGTCATGAACATCAGGATCGATATTAGGAGAAAATTTGATTGAAGACTTTGAGCAGTTCACAACTTGACCCGAAATTTGGCTAAGGGCATGTTTAGCAAAACTAGCGGTTCTAGTAGCGGTTAGCGATTGCAGTAGCTGTAGCTGTTGGGGGTAGCGGCTAGCTGTCTACTAGTAGCTGTCAGCGATTAAATTAATTGTTTAATTACAAGTGTTTGGCAAATGTAGCTGTTGAAATTATAAAAGACAATAAATGACATTTATTCTAATATGAAATGAACTACAATAATTTCATATGTTCGTTCAATAGTTAAATTCAAGATTTATTTTTTCAAAGAAGTTACACAAAAAGGAGTATATGACTTTTTAGGTGCTCAAAGTAACGTATAAATCTAAGAAAATATTTAACCCTCGAAAAATTTATATTACCAATTTTAACTAAAATACTTGTAAAATATCTTATCTTTAAAATAAATATTTAAATTACATCTCTACTATTATAAAATAAACATTGAATTACCATAAAATAAAACAATAAATAAACAATAAAAGGAAAAAGAAATAAAAAAACATTGGTTAATAATTCTACCTTATGCTATTATATAGTGTTTATTTGCTAGACCGCTACCTCTAAATCTCAAACGTTACTTGTAGTAACGTTCCACAACCGCTACTCATAATCTACTTCAACTGCTACCCGCTACTTCAACCACTACCTTACCAAACACTCATAATTTTCTTAAGTAGCGTTTTAATCTTGTCCAACCGCTAACCGCTACCTCAAACGCTAGTGCCAAACAGGGCCTAAAACGGTTAATAATATTTCTAATATTGTAAGCAGAATATCTTGTAGCTTGAAAAAATACCATCACATCGTCAGCAAAAAACAAGTGTGAAATAGAAGGACATTTGGGGGAAAGCTTGATGCCTTTAAAAGACCCAATGTCTTCACCCAAGCTTAGCATACGAGAGAACACATCCATGCCAATAATAAACAGATAGGGTGATAAGGGATCACCTTGTCGAATCCCTCTCTCTGGACCAAACTCTTCAGAAATAGAACCATTTCGAAGAACTTTGTAAGACACAGTAGAAATGCATTGACGAATTAACAAAATCCAAGAGGATGGAAAACCATAGGACTGAAGAACACAAAGCAAAAAGTTCCAACTTAACTTGTCATGCCTTAGAAAGGTCCATCTTCAGGGCAGCCAAAACACCAACACCTTTATGCCTTGTAGAAATCTTATGACTTAATTCATGGCAAAGAAATATATTGTCACTCATTTGTCGACCCTTGACGAAGGCATGTTGATAGTCAGTAACAAGTTGGGGTAAGAAAAGACGTAATCTCTTAATGATGCACTTAGTAACACACTTATAGATAGTATTACATAATCCAATAGGTCGAAGATGGTTAGGATTTTGAGGAGAAGAAACTTTAGGTATCATGACTAGTATCGACTGGTTCCAAGATCTTAAAAGTTTGCCCGATTCAATGAAATTTTGAATGGCCTTGACAGTATCCATCCCAACAATATCCCAGTGAATCTTAAAAAACTCTGAAGTAATTCCATCTGGGCCCGGAGATGAACCGGAGCTCATTGCAAAAAAATGAGATTTAATTTCCACCGAAGTAGGAATGGAAAGCAAAGAATCACACTGTTGAGTAGTTAGACAAGGGAGATGTAATTCATTAAGAGCATTAAGAATAACACCATCATAAGATTGGGAACCTTGAGAACTGTAAATATTTTTGAGAAAATCAACCACAAGCACCATCATTTCACTAGGATGTTCAGTCCAGCTTCCATATTCATATTGTACGCTGTAAAGCTACAATGGAATTTTGTTTAGCCCAGATTTTGACTCTCGAGAAGCAAAGCTTAGCATTTGTCCCTTCAACTAGAAGCCATTTATCCTTCATCCTTTGTTTCCAGTACTCAAAAGCTAAATTTGCCTCATTTAGCAAGTCATCAGACAAGTTAAAATAGTTAACAGCTTGAGATAAATTGTTAACATGACTCAGACTATCCAAGGACGAAGAGATGGAGTTCCAGTCAATCCCTCTAAACTTGTTATGATCCAAACACCATTTCTGAAGCTCATTGCGGCATTTTGACAATTTAGAAGTAAGAACAAAACTTGGATTGCCACAGTTAGAAGAATACAACCAAGTATTTTTGATGATAGACACTACATCCTTATGCATTAAACACCAATTTTCAAGTTGATAAGGACGTTTGGGTAAGGAAATATTATCTTTGTGAGAGAATATGATGGCAGCATGATCCGAACTAGAAAGAGGTTGGTTTATGATTATGCTTTGGGGAAACAGATTCAACCAAGCTTCAGAAATGTAACCTCGATCTAATCTTTCTAAAATTGTATGTGGGGGAAGTCTTTTGTTAATCCAAGTAAAACGAGGTCCTAAAAAAGGTAGATCAATAACCTTAGATTCAATTTTCCATTCGACAAAATCTTGCCAACCCTTAATAGAAGAAGAGCCACCTAATTTGTCAACATGATTATCTAATTGATTAAAGTCTCCAATAATAAAAAAAGCTTCAAGATTAGCAGAAATTTGGGTGAGTAATCTCCAAACTGCTAGCCTATTTTTTAAGACAGGAGCCCCATAGACAAAGATGATGTTCCATTCCTTACTAGAAACATCAACAACCTTACACACAATAATATTTTTAGACATATAAGTACAAGAAATACTTCAATTAGACCAACCAACAATAAGAAGGCCACCCCTAGAGCCCACTACATCAACACCAACCACAAGAGAGGGGGGAGAACTATAGTTACAATTACTAGCCGCATCCAGAAAAGCCATTTTTGTTTCACTTAAAAACAAGAAAAGAGGGATGATTAGTAGAAGTAAGCCAGTTGATATAGGGAATTTTCACGGTATTAGGCTCATTTAAACCCCGACAATTCCAGGCAATTAGTTTCATGGGTGTATGGTTGGCTGTTCAGGGCCAACCAACTCACCCGAAAGGTTTAGAGACAACACCAAAGAACACTTTGCATCCAAATCCATGAATGCAGTTGTAGCAGAAGTTTCCATAGAGTCAGCAGTATCCAACAAATCAGTTTTAGTGCGCTTGTTAATACTTTCGACAGAGTGATTATCCAGGAGCTCTCTTTTACCCATCTTCTTAACCAGAAGATCTTCAGAAGGTTCAACACCCCAGTCAACTGCCATTTCCAAGTCTGTTATTTCCTTCGGATACAACTTTAACTGACCCTTAGCAATAGCCCATAAATTAAATCCACCCTTAGCTTATAAAGATTGCAGTTTCAAACGACGTTTCTTCCTAAACCAGTCAGTGAACACAAAATCCGGAAGAGGAGATTGATCCATTGAACGAGATCTATGTAACTGGTAATTCCTAGGGCGTTTAACACCCCAGCGAACATGGCATGCTTCAATAACAGGCACCCTATCATTACAAGCCAAATCAGGAGAATTTGGAGGCCCATGCTCAGAACCTGGAGTTAATTGAGCCCAAAAATTCACCCTTGCATCTGGAATTAACAAAGGAGGTAATCCAGAAGAAGTAGGCATAGGATGAACCCTAGAGTCAAAATCAGAACAATATAAAAGCCTTCGAAGCCCTATTCATAACATTTGAATATTCCCCAATTTTAAAAATTAGGGTTAGCAGTTGAGAAATCAGAAATGATGCATAATATTGAAGTGTTGGGTGATATTAGCTGGTTTATCCCCTGAATCAAGGGTATGAGTATCTGTTGCACGCGAAATATCTCCCTGAGCAGGGAGGTGTGGACGATAAAACTCCGCATAAGGATCATCATCAAAACCAAAGCGAAATCATGGAGAAGTGGCAAAACCACTATTGCATGAAGAAACCCTTACCTCAGGTTGAAGTGGTAAAGGACCATCATAAGACTCCACTTGATCTATATACCAACATGAGTAAGAACACGATATATATCCAGTCTTGATTAAGCAGACCCAAAGGAAGACCCACTATTCGAACCCATAAATCATAATCGACCCATATCAACATCAATTATGGCCGTATGATGAAGAATAAGCCCATCAATTATGGGTCGATTATGATTTATGGGTTCGAATAGTGGGTCTTCCTTTGGGTCTGCTTAATCAAGACTGGATATATATCGTGTTCTTACTCATGTTGGTATATAGATCAAGTGGCCTCGACGAAATGTGATAATGCGACCATCAATTATGGCCGTATGATGAAGAATAAGCCCATCAACATCACGGTGATTATCACACTCAAAGATGTAATAATTACCCGTTTTATGCACATTGATATTCCCTCTTCGGGACCAGGAACTGCTAATGATACCATTAACTAGATGTGGGGAAGGAGGATTTGGACCAAAGGATACCCCAAGAACCGAGGTGTTCCAGCGAATGTTAGCTATGTGATTAAAGTCAGGAGCATTAAAGAGTACCCCCATACGAAAATTTTGAGAGTTATTGTGAAAATTTAGCTAGGAGAAGTAAAAAGAAAGAAAACAGAAGAATAACAGACATGCAAGAAGAATAAAGAAGAAGAGGCAACGAGGAACTTACAAACTGAAGCTTACAGCTTACTTGAGATGAATTAAATAGCCTAAGCATCAGAGAAACAAATACCTTCCTTAGAGTAAATTTCCTTGCATGCATGCCAAGTGGACACAGCTGCTAAGACTCCCTGATTATAGGTAGTATTCGTAGGCCAAAAGAGCAAGAAGCAAGGATTCCTATTGGCTGGAGAAATCAAACCCTTTTGTAAAGTGAAAAGATGTTTGCATGCTACTGTAAAATGACTCTAAACCTGAACTAGAGTGGAGTTGAGAAAGGTTCTTCTACTGCTAGGCACAATTCCCAAGAAGAAAACGAAAAGGTTTCCTTGATATTGAGAACAAGAAAACTCACTGCTGGGCAGTGGCGTATCCAGGATTTTTACCTTGTGGGTTCGGAAGTCATAGACAATAGTCCAAATTTTAAATTACGACCGAAAACTAATTTGGGTGTGTAAAAATGCTATTACAAAATTAAATTATTGTTGTTTTATACTTTGTAAATGTCTGGTAAATCGTGAAAGTATATTAAATCATGAAAGAATGATCAATTTTGTCTCATAAAAAGAACTACCCGCATACTATTCATAGTCTTGTTTATGATTAGAATAAGAAAATAAGTCTATAGTAACTATTAGAGTATAAAATAAAATAATATATTATATTTAAAAGGAAAAGAATAAAAACAATTGAAGATTGAGAAAAAGAAAATAACAAGAAAGTAAGAAAAACATGTGCTTATTAGACACTGAGTATTTCTTTATAATATTTTTAAAAAATAACAAATTTTGAGTATTATTAGACAAGGGAAATAATTACTATATAAGAAAGCAAACTAAAGAAATAAAATGAACGAAAAGCTGGAAGAATAAGAAGGGGAAGAACAAGATGGAAGGATGAAATCAAAAGTACTGCATAAAAAGACAAGAAAAATATAGAAAGAAAAGGGAAAAAAAACCAAAAATTGTACATGGACAGAGTCGAACAAGCGACGCATGTGGCAAGGCAAATGTATTTAAGAAGACACGGAGAACCATTCTCGCCAAAGAAACTCTTCTCTTTCTAATGCTCGCGAGAATATTCATATCCACTATGGGTTCAACTGAACCCAGTGAACCCATAGTGGATACGCCCCTGCTGCTGGGTGAGAGAAGCTCTAGAGATATTCTAGAGAGAGAAAGTTAATACAATCCCCTATCGGTATATTTCTTAACTTGTTGAACATTAACTTTGTTCATTTTCCGTACATCGCATTTTGACTACTTATTTCTCTATATTACTTATAATACAAGTACAAATGTTAACATGTATAATGTTAAGAAATTGATTTCAACAAAGTACATTAAACTATCAAATTCTATAATTGAGCTAATAGATAATTAGCTAAAGATATTAACAGTCGAAATTATAAATGGCAAACATGGCAAGCTGCAATGGAACAAGAACTATTATTAGTGGTTAAAGTTTACGATTACTAAGGCGAACATTAGCACAATTATTAGTTGGTTAGGAATTATATTTTACATTGAATTTACGTTTAATTGGAGCTTATCACTGTTGACTGTCCATGATATTCAATAGCAAATTTCCTTTTCAATTAAGAGAAACCACATATGGTCCACACGAAAAAAAAAAAGCGGACTAATTGGAAGCTTAGAAATGTTATCGCTAGAGCTCTGATCAATCTCTTACCTTCTATTTCCATGTTCCAAGGTCCAGGGTTCAAGGTTTAGGGTCCATGTCCAGTGTAAAAATAACTAACTTAGAACCATTGATGGTTCTTGGCCCATGCTATTGGGGTGATGGAACAGGACCCCCAAAACATAGGGACCCCGAAATATTTTTTTTTAAATTGTTTGAAGGAAAGACAAAGGAAAAACATTTGGATCGGTGGTAAAATTATAAAGGAAGGAATAAGGAGAACATACGTCCAACTCTTGGCAACCACAACATTCATTAAAATTTTGGCTGCATAGTCCATATTAAGTAGTACTATATATATATATACCCTCCTCTCAAGGCCGTTTTGAAGATTTTGGGGCCCCTGTTCTAACATGAAAATTAGGCCTCAAATTTATAAAAGATAAAGATGGAGTGTTGGGGTATTAAGGATGGAAAGTTGAAAATTTAAAGATTGACCATTGAGAAATATATTAAGGGTGATAAACAAGGTGATTTCCTCAAATTTGAAGTAATTTTTTTAAAATAATATATATTTTAAGGCTCTTATAATTTTAGGGGCCTGTGCTGTTGGGCTCCTTGCACACCCTCATCTACCCCTCTGCCTCCTCTCTATTAGTTTCTCCAAAGCAAAACCTTAGCTTTCTCTTGCATTTTTCTCATCTCCAAACGAAATGCCAAATAACCTTAACTTGACAAACAAAGAAATCTCCACTATTATTCTCACCATTTTTCTCATCTCTATTGTACTGCTGGCTCGTCCATGTGAACCACCAAATAGTCCGGCATCGGCGAAGAAAGCAGATAATCATCAAGATGGTATGCTTGTTGTTCTAAGAGGTGGTACTGCTGCGAAGATCGTGGTGCCGTCTTCCTTCATCATGCTAATTTTTCTGGTTTATAAGCTATGGATACCAATCATATGATTCATATCATGTTGCAGCTGCAACACTACTGCCGGTATGCTTTTAGAGTTTTAGTACAACTTTTTTCTAGACATAAATATCTTTAGTTTTTATCTTATATTAAGATGTTTTAGTTAGAGGCTATATAGTACAGAGATGGGAAAATTCAGGTCCTAGCCATTTCCAAGAGCTTCTTAACATGGAAATGACCGGGGATCTTCAGGTAAACTTCAGGTCCCAGCTGTTTCCGTGCTTCATAGGTTGGAGGATGATGGTACTAAATAGTAATAGCTACATGTTACAATTTTATCTTAATACTTGGCTTATGTGAATAATATACTATGTATTTTGAAGAAATTTTATACTAAGTTTTTTTAATTAGTTGTTTCGGTTGTGAAACGGGTGACCGCTTTGTGTTGGATGCCAAGGCCGCGATGGAAAGCCTCGCGTGGCCGTCATGGAAACCCTGTAAGATAACAAATGTAAACTACCCCGGGAGGTGCCGAGGAAACCCGCTCCGACGCTAGCATACTTGGTACTACCCATACAACTAGCCCCCCCAAGCGTCTATGGCGTTAATTAATGCCATGGAGGTTTTTCGGATGCGATGAGGATGTATTCGTCAATACGCACTTGGCGTGTCATCTGATTGTCGTTCTTCAATATATGACATGTTATATGGCCGATAAGAACCTTTGGTATGTCATATGACCATTTGATGATTTTGGCATGTTATGTGTCATCTGACTGTCGTTCTTCAATTTATAAGATGTTATGTGGCCGTTAGATACCTTGGTCTGTCATGTGCCCATTTTTCTTTTGATCTCAGCCGTATACATGGCCGCTACCAATCTTTAGTTTTTATTATTATTATTTGGAAAAATTGAGGATATGGGGCTCAACTATTGGCCGTTCTCTTTAATAGGTTCGAACTATCAATTATCCTGCGTAGGTTCTAATTTTGGGGGGTTATGACTTTGGTTGGGCCTAGATGACTTATAACCTACTAAACTGGTAAACTTATTTTTTTCCCTTTTTTTATTATTTTTAAACTCTTCACCATCTCTCCCCTAACACAGTAAGACTACCTAACTCTCTACACTCCCTCATTCTCTCTCCTGCTCCCACGCTGCCAACCGAACCCACTTGGCCCAATCCCGACCCTCTCTTTCCACGGCCCTAAACTCAACTCTCTTTCCATGGCCCTAATCTCCACTCTCTTTCCATGGTTGTCGATTTGATCCCCTAGTCCCTCTCCCGCAATTTACGCATTCTTTTTTCCGCCTCAATTTACGGTTTTTACGCCGAAGATTGATTGCAATCCAGCGCCAATTGATGCTCTCTTGCCACAAATTGTAGGTTTTCCGGCATTCTCGCCGAAGATTGATGAAATTTCACTGAAGATTTACAGATTTTCCATTCCAAATGACGCTTTCTAGCCGATTAGAGATTGTTCGTCGGAGCAGGAGAATCGGACTTAGGAGAGAGAAAGAGAAAAACTGTGAGTAGGAGTCGTTAGAGCGAATTCAGCACTCTCGTTGAAGATTTCGATCAAATTCCCCAATTTCAATTTCAATTTCAATTTTACTTTTATACGGGAGAAAATACCCAGTTGAGAATAAGGATTCAGGGTGTGTAATCCTGGAAAACCCATATCTTGGATTTTCAAATTTACCTTCTTTTTCTTGGAATTTTCAGGTATTCGGGATTGCTGCTATATTTTTTTAGTTTCTGGGTATTTTTGGAATGTTTGTAAGTGTTTCTGTTGTTTTAAAGGTTGATAATTTTGATTTTTTTTAGCAATTTTTCAATAACATGAAGTGATTGCATCTTGATATTGATTATGTATTGGTTGACTGAGTTGCAATGTATGTATCAGGATATTTCATGTTGAATTTTTAAGGAAGATGTGGCAAGTATAGGAATTGTATTTTTGTTCAATTTTCTCCTGTTTGTGATGGTTTTTTTTTAATTAAAGCTGAATTTAAGAACAAAAATCAGTTGGGAAGTTGACTTTGGTCATAATGGGAGCTTTTCCATAGGAGGAGATTGAAGTTGCAGTAATAGTGGTAGAGGGTGGCGAGTTATGGATGAAGCGTAGGTCGTGGAGGAGAAAAGATGAGTTGTGACAGTTAGGCAACCTGCATGACCCAACCTGAAGAATTGGCCACCCATATGTTCTTGAATTCGCTGAGGTAGATCCGGATGAATTTAGGGCAGCCATGGTTTGGGAAAAGTAAAACACGAAAAGGAAGGAGGAGGAAAGAAGAGAATGAAGCTGAAGGTAAAAACTTCAGCATTTAGGGTGGGTTTTCAAGTCATGTGCTCATTTAATGAGTCACGTGACTTCATTAACCTACAACAGCAGGTTACATAACCTGGAAGGTCCACGCATAAATAAGTGGTGTCATAGTTGAGCCCCCCACTGGAATATTAAAAGTTTGTACCTATTAAAGAGAACGGCCAATAGTTGAGCCCCATAGCGTCAATTTTTCCTTATTATTTTGATTTGACATTTTTGTCATCATCGTCTGCATTTTTGTACTTGAGTAAGTATAATTTTTGTCAAATGTGGCACCATATTTTTCTAATTATTATTATTTATTGAGTCCTTTCTTACTATTTGGACACATGTCACCCATTTAACGGAGTGATGGAGGAGCTCTCAACCCAACCGTCAGATCAACTGTACTACTTTCCTTCTGAATTTTTAGAAAGTTTGTTGATATCTTCCCAAAAGTAAGGAAGCTTTCTTGATCTTCTCACCTTATTTTTGGGTTTAAACATATTATTCTTTGACTTTCTATAATATAAATATTGGAGCGTGTACATTTTGCATGCATCTTTGCGTACCCTTCCTCGTTTGGCCGGGATGAGTTTTCGCATTTTGTTCCTTGATTCTGCTAACCATTATTATCATCATCATTTTTTTTGTTGGCCGATATGACTCTTCAACTTTTCGTTGTTAATCTTCATGCCATTTTTTCTTCTTTGTGCAGGAGTTAACCTGCTTGACTTTGACATTTTGGGTGTCACCAAAGATTGGGAAGCAATGATTAAATCCAGATGTTCCGGAAGAAGGTTATGTGACTATTGCCACTTCCAGATGCTCCGGAAGAAGGTTATGTGTACGATTTTCATCAAGCCAAATTTAGCGTAATGATCGACGCACGTATTCTTTGACCTCACCATGGCCGCTATGGGCCTAACGGCCTCTATCCTGCACTGAATGACCTTGAGTTATTGTTGTTAACTTCTCGTCGCATCCATCATTATATCCATGTCCGTCATGGTAGTGACCGCAAACAGAGTTGGGTTCATACCCATATAACTTCTCATTGCATTCATCATTATATCCATGTTTGACATGGTAGTGGTCGCGAACAGAGTTGGGTTCCACTAGTGTAAAAAAGCCCATCCGATGTGGTCAAAATCGGGCTTACTGATCCGGTTTTGGTCCGCATCGGATGGGCTCGCAGCAGATCCAAAATATTTACTGATCCAATTTTGGGTGAAAACCGGATCAGTTAACTAGATTATCTGATTCGGTTTTTAGTGAAAACCGGATCAGATAACCCCTCCAAAAACCAAAAATAATTTTTTTTCTTTTTGCATTTTTTCATTATTAATCGATACAAAATCAATAATATATATATAAATTCATTTTATTAAGCATATTATGCCCAATTGAAGCATAAATAATTAAATACATAAAAATATTAACATACACAACTATGACATTATTATTTTATACTTCAATGGCTCCTCCTATTAGATTTAACAGTCATTCGTTATCATAGGCTTCTTCAAGCTTGCAATACATGCAGTTATAATCTTGCGGATGGAAAATCGATATGGGAGCAGATATCATAGCATCTGCAAGGAGAAACAGAAGCTAAAACAGTCGGTCAATTTGACACACACATACCCCACTTTTGCAAAATCTTTAGGACTACTACCCTCCTAGTAAGAGATGACGAGAGAAAGCAGTTTGCTTTGAACGTCAAAATAAAAGGATAGTAAGTGAGGACAAAACTTAAATGATGCTGATAAATAGTTTAGCAACATTTATTTTGCAAGCCTGGCAGTCCAAATTCTGATAGCAGAACGGTAAAACGAAATAAACTGGAAATTTGTTTACCTAAACTTGTAAACGTTGAGACAATGACAACTCCAGACAGATATGTGGTTATCTACCATAGATAGAGGACAAAACTTAAATGATGCTGATAAATAGTTTAGCAAGTAAACAAATTCGTCATTGTGATGAGGCAACAAAGCAAAACAAGTATAAAAAGAAGATTACTAGTAATTCATCACTATAAATTAGTACGTTTGTTTTACTTGAATTGTTTTCCCATGTGAGTGGGATCAAATAAACTGTTCAACTCTTTTACTTAAAGAACTAGGTTATTATGTAAAGTTGTCAAGAGTTGTATCCATAAATAACCCATCATATATTCATGCGTTATACAAGAAAGTTACCTGGGGTCATGGATTACCAATCACGCAGGAACATTTCCATTGCCTTCAGCTTTTACACCGGAATTTACGGGAGTACTTATATTTTCGGAATTATCATTATCCAGAGTCTTGTCAGAAGCAGACTTGACCTCGATCACATCTGCATTTACTTTAGGGACCTCGTTTAGTAAGCGTGTCTGCTCTTCCTCAGACTGAAGTAGGTCTCTCCTTTTCCGATAGTCATATAATGTGAAAATACATCAAGGTTAAGGATAATTACCTCAACATAGTAATAATAAGTGCTAAGGTCAGTCAAAACTTGCTATAATATAGCACCTACTAAAGATAGAAGTGCATGCACATGGACACATATATGAAATATCTTTGAGAAGCTTCTCAAGTAAATTATCTTTATTCATCCTGATATGAATTTAATAATTTACTAAATGTGTGCATATATCTTGAAAGGTTTATAGAAAAAAGGATTCTTTCAAAGTACACTTTTTTTTTTTGAAAACAAAGGGATGTATTTTTATTGCTTGAAAGTTAACATCAAAATCAATGTACAGAAAACCAGAAGAAGAAAAGAAGCATAACCACAAACTCAGAACTAATACTTAGATACACAAGAAAAATGCATCAAACATGCCAAGAGGGAAGGGAACTGAATAAAAATAGATAAAAAAACATAAAGAACAGGAAAAGCAAAAGAACTAGGCCCAATTAATCTATTAATAAGAACACAAATTTTCCTTATATCCTTCCCCGGCCAAGTGTTGAGGCCAATGATCAAAGCCATGTCGTAGGAGATGGCAGGGCCACAGATGAGTAGATGACACCTCAACAATGTTGTGTTCAAACAACAAAATGTAGATGTTTTCATGTTCCAAAGATGCGATCAACAAAACACACATCTCATTACTGACCAATATGATACACCGTAGTCTATTCTTGGCTTTCTAGACCATACAAATTCCTTTTGGCACTTCTATCACAGTACATTCAGTATTAGTAATAGAATTACTCACATGTTTTGTAATATCTTTATGGAGTTCTTTTGCTTTCTTCTCAAGCTCTACCTGTGTGGAGTAAAATATTCTTAAATCTTAAATCAAGAATTAGACAAAATATCTTCATTGTATCAAACAAATTCATCAGAAAACTTCTGTTGCAGAAGGAAGAGTACGTTAGCATGCAGATATCTTAATATATTATAGTTGCATATATGTCGAAATAGAAAGAAGATCCAAACATTATTTAATTTCATACATTAACAACTTAATTTCTTATCAAAGAATAAGTGCAAAACATCGTGTTCTTTTTCTATCCATATATCTGCACAAGCAATTTGTTATAATATCTTAAAAAGTCCTAGTACCAAAAAGGCTAGATACCAAAATATATTGGAGACACCTACAAAAAGGCTAGATATCTAAATGTGAAATAAGAGAGTGTGGTGGGACTGCACCAAAAGAAGCTACAATAAATCAATAATGCCCCCACAAACTTGTGCTTTGAGCAATTAAAATTCTAGCAATTCTCCTGAGAAAAAAATTAAACTTCACGAAAATTGATTTGACAGCTCAATAACTCTATGGTACCAAACTTACCTTGATTCTTTCGTATTCCCTAACTGCACAACATCTAGCATCTTGTGTCTCTTTCATTGTTTCCTTTAGTTCTTCAATTTTCCGCATTCTAGACCTGTCACCACGAAAATTTTTGGACGAAGCAACTTCTAGTTTCTCAACTCGTGACTCCAAGGAAGATAACTCAGATACAAGAGTTTGGACGGTCAACAAAGCATTTGAGCGATCAGTAAATGCATTGTCAACAGCGAGCATCATCCCTAGATAGTCATGGAGCTTATCCTGAAACATATAAAAACCAATTAATTAACTCAGGAACTACCGAAATTATAATTTAAGAAGACAAGAAGAATCCAATTTACTAGAACGTGAACCAGATACATGCAAAGGGAATTTAAACCGTTTGAAACGCCATCTATATCATATAAAATCCATAATGAGCTGGCAAACCAACAATCAGTAGTCCTATATAGTATATGCCTATATGGTACCCTTTATAAGCTAAGGTGCTAGAATTGGAACAGAAATGACCCAGCACTCTAGGTAACTATGTAAGTTGAAATAACATCAGATTATTCATTCAAAAGGGGAGAGTTGAAAACAGACATTAGCACACCAATCAACACAAGTAAACAGATAGCCTATTGAGAATCCATTGGATTATAACCCGCAAGTCTACAATTTTACTTCTTAAAGATACTTTTGTTTAGAAAACTAAATATTGAAGTACTTTTTGACTGTCTAACTAAACTGCAACTGGCCTATTCACTATCTTATCATCTCATGCAGTTTCGTTGACTTCAAATTACTAGGCCCCTTCACAAGAACAACATTGCAACCCAAATATCTTACCCATACTATGTTACGCAATGGGATTTCAGTCTGTCAATTCAGATTCCACAGACATCCCCGTTAACATACCAAGGAATCCCAGGCTAAATAGGATCATTACCAAAGAAAAGCAGGTTCTATATACTCTAGCACATTACCTATAGAATCAAGCATGTTTATCTACAAAATTAAGGAAAGCCAAATGATGATCATGATGAAGTGCTTGGCTCCAACTAAAAAAGAGCCTCAAACTTGAGCATTTAAACGTCTAATACAGCAGAACTTTGCTCCCCATACCCCAGCTCCCCGGAAAAAAGAAAATAAAAGATAAAGTAGTCAAGGCCTTCCCTTCATATACACTAACCAAGTAGCTATAATAAATACTTCACCAGCTAATACTAATACTTACAATTCCTAATTGCACAGCATAACCAGAGGACCAAAATGACTTCTGCTCGATACGACAACTCCAAACACGCGAAAACTACAACTCTAACACAAATATAACTCTCTTATAACTAATCCAATCACCAATTCGTAAATCAACTAACCGAATCCAAGCGAAAGAACACACTCTAGAAACCCTAAAATCTATCATCAGCAACAATTTAGCAACCAAAACAACAACTAAACTAAATCGAAATAAAATGAAATCAAAGCAACACCGAAAAAAGTACATGAGAATGAGCAGAATCGCCATTACTAACATGACCATAAACATTATCATGAGAATCACTCTCATTACCATCCTCTTCAACGGAATAATTGATAAACAAACTTCCAATAAAAACATTACTCTAGTATAATGGCTATATCCTGCTTTAGAATTTCACTCTCCCAAAATGTTTCGGTAATAACGGTATTCATTTGATCTTAAACAATCAAATGTTCAACCATAACCTGCTCAAAAATGCCATATCTTTCTACACTTCGAATATGGGTGTGTCACATAATATTTGCAAAATCACCTTCTTTTTCTATAATGTATCTTCAAAAATCACAAATCGAGCTCCAATTTTGTTCTTACACATCAATTCTACATCATATATCGGATCGGAAATTCATCATAAACATTATTCAATCGGCGGAATTAAGTTGCGGTTTTTGTATTCAAAACTCATTTGATTCTCGATTAACGAACATAATGAAACATGAAAACCACATTTTCTTCAAAAAATAAAAATTTAAAAGAAAAGTAGGGAAATTTAGGGCTTACGAGAATTCCTGAAAGGCGTAAACGAGAGGGTCGATTTTGGGGATGACAACAGAAAGCCTATCAAAGAGTACTGAAGCGACTATCTTATCACTGTTGGGGACGACAAATTCTTGCTCTTCTTCTTCTGTTTCCGGCGTCGGCGACGACGTTCGTTGTCCTTAGACTTTTTAGGGTTTGTCTTCAAATCGCTATTTGCAACGCCGCCGTTTTGAGAAACTGCATAAGCAGCGACACCGCTGTTCATCACCTCCACCGTCATCTTCGCTGTAGTCGACTGTTTCGTCGCTTCGATTTCGCACTCTGATAAAGGTTCAGTAGAGGATGGAGGGGAGTGAGGGGAATAGATGGAGGATTTTATCACATTGGGCAAGAGAGAACTGGGTCGTTCTAAGAGAGCAAGCATGCCGTTCCATTTGGGCAGTTCTTTTGGGCCGTTCTAAGGGAGCAAGCAGGCAGAAATGAACGAAAAATCTGATCCGGTCTTATGAACCGGATCATATTTAAGAAAACCGGAGCGGTTTCTAAAATCTGATCCGGTTCACTAAAGGACCGGATCAGATTTTCTGCATAGCTTTCCCTCCCATTTTTTTAATGATTTTCGGATGCGGTTTTTGCAAAATCGAATTTGTTACTGAGTGACAGATAAGGTTTTTTCCACTTGTGTTCATACCCATACAACTATATCATCGCATCCATCATCATATCCATGTCCGCCATGGTACTGGGCGCGAGGAGATCAGTTGGGTTCATACCCATACAACTAGCCCTCCAAGCATCTATGGTGACAATTGACACCATAGAGGATCTTTGGATTGGATGGGAACGGATGCTATGACTTATCCCAGCCCTGTCATATGGCCGCTAAGGAACTTGGTTTATTGAACCATGACTTGTCCCAGGCTTGTCATATGGCCGCTAAGGAACTTGGTTTATTGAACCATTTTTTGTTCCAGGCCTGTCATATGGTCGCGAAGAAGTTGGTTGTTTAAACCATTTTATTTTGTTCTAGGCCTGTCATATGGCCGCGAAGGAACTTAGGTTTTTTGAACCATTTTATTTTGTTCCAGGCCTGTCATATGGCCGCGAAGGAACTTGGTTTTTGAACCATTTTTTGTTCGAGGCCTGTCATATGGCCGCGACATAATTTTTTTTTTAAAACCATTTATTGTTCCTGGCCTGTCATATGGCCGCTAAGAACTTGGTTATTTGAATCATTTATTGTTCCTAGCCTGTCATATGGCCGCTAAAGAACTTGGTTTTTTAAACCATTTATTGTTCCTAGGCCTGTCATGTGGCCGCTAAGGAACTTCATTCATTTTATATTTTGTATATAAATGTATGCATATGCTTATATGACCTTTTATTTTTTCTTCCCTTGTGCAGCTTGGAGGCTCCGCCTTCAAGGTGATAGAGACGTACCGTTATTACCAAGCTAACGCTTATCACCTTCAGCGTTTTTTGCGCCACTCAAGAGAAGAGAATGAAAAGCATAAAGTGGAGATCATAGAGAGGCTTGCTAAGGAGTTGGAAGATTTACGTCATGTTTCTCAGCAACTTGCGGATGATAAGGCGAAGATATAGGCCATTCATGTGGAGTTGGCGGTGAAAGTATTGTTGTGGCCTGTAAGTGAGCATGTGATCACGAACCTGGATCCCCGCACCATTGTCTATACCGACATTGTCTTGGAGACGTCGTGAGATCTTTGGCGGTCATCTCCCAACTTTTCATGTACATCTTTTGGAGATTTTTTGTAGCTTGAACAAACTTTATTTTGCATAATTTTTAAATTCGGCCCAGTTGGCATTTGTAACCAAATATTGCTCTTGTCTTTGGCGTTTACCTTTTGAACACTTAAAACGTCACTTGCATCTTGTGGCCGACATTGGAGCTATATGGTAATTTGTCATGCATGACTTAACCTTTTATATGGTCTTGGTCTTTATATGGCAAACATGAACTTAGTCCATCTATAAAGCATTTCTTACTTTAGACAAGTCATTTGGCCGATATAAACAGTAGTATAATTTACGACTATTATTATGGTCCTAGCCTGTCATATGGCCGAAATGAACCTTAGTTTATTTTTGAACCATAATTTGATCTTGGCCTGTCATATGACCGAGATGGACCAAGGTTTATTTGTTTTTAACATACTTTGGTCCTGGCCCATCATATGGCCGGGATGGACCTTAGTTTATTATAATCCATTATTTACTCCTACTTTGTCATATGACCGAGATAAAATTTAACCTTTTTACGGTCATGGTCTGTCATGTGGCCGAGATAGTTTTTGGTTCATTATAAACCATGTTTGGATCCTGGCCTATCATATGGCCGAGATGGACCTTGGTTTATTTTTTAACCATATTTTGATCCTAGCTTTGTCATACGGCCGAGATGGATCTTGGTTCATTATAAACCCTATTTTGATCTAGGCCTGTCATATGGCCGAGATGGATCTTGGTTTATTTTTGAATAATATTTTGATCATGGCCTGTCATATGGCCGAGATGAATCTTGGTTCATTTTTTAACCATATATTGATCTAGGCCTGTCATATGGTCGAAAATGGATCTTGGTTCATTATAAACCATGTTTTGATCCTGGCCTGTCATATGGCCGAGATGGATCATGGTTCATTAAAAACCATGTTTTGATTCTGGCCTGTCATGTGGCCGAGATGGACCTTGTTTTATTTTTGAACCATATTTTGATCCTGGCCTGTCATATGGCCGAGATAAATTTTGACCTTCTTACGGTCATGGCCTGTCATGTGGCCAAAAGGGATCTTGGTTTACTTTTGAACCATAGTTTGATCCTGGCCTGTCATATGGCCAAGATGGATCTTGGTTCATTATAAACCATGTTTTCATCCTAGCCTATCATATGGCCGAGATGGATCTTGGTTCATTATAAACCATGTTTTGATCCTAGCCTGTCGTATGGCCTATATAAATTTTGACATTTTTACTGTCATGTCCTGTCATGTGGCCGAAATAGATTTTGACTCTATTATGGTCATGGCCTGTCATGTGGCCGATATAAATTTTGACCTTTTTACGGTTATGACCTGTCATATGGCCGAGATAGATTTTGACTCTATTATGGTCATGGCCTGTCATGTGGCCGATATAAAGTTTTATTAACCTTATGATCATAACGATCATTCATGATCTGACCTTGTTGATCGTGTTCGTAATTATATTTCGTAATTTGCATACTTGACATGATAGTTTTTCGTAAGCTTAAGTCATTTTATATGCATCATGGATACAAACTATTTGCAAGGAATGACTTCGAACTTGATAACATAGTATATACCTTGGAATGAGAAATGAAAACTCTAGGATGATAACATCACAACTCTTGTTTGTTGGGGAGTTAGTCATCTGGCTGCCAAGCCTCTTCATCATATCCTTGCTTGTTTGGTAAGACGAACTATGTCTGCTATGGGAGTGTGGCAGTATCATCGTCCTGGATGTTCCATCATTTATCCTTATCGTCTGGGATAAGTGATAAATTTGAGGTATGTTACCCTCTAGTATAATTATGTTCTTGAACTTTGTACTCAAGTCTCCCTCATTATTAAGAATCTACTTCCTGAACTTTGACTGATATCGTTCTAGTCCGTTTTGGTTTCCATGACCGTTCTCACAAGTGGTACCCCTCCTTCTAGCGCCAAGGTTTTTCAGTTGTGAAACGGGTGACCGCTTTGTGTTGGATGCCGCGGCCGCGATGGAAAGCCTCGCGTGGCCGTCATGGAAACCCTGTAAGACAACAAACGTAAACTACCCCTTGGGGGTGCCGAGGAAACCCCCTCCGATGCTCAAGTCAGTATTATGTCCGTGAAGGATTTAGAGAGAGAAAGTAGAGAGATAGAGAGAGAATATTGGTGTTCCGAATGTACCTGCAGAATAGTACCAAATGGCTATTTATAGATGTACTATTCCTCGACAGGAGTGCATAATCCTTGTACACGTGTATGGCTATGATGTGCACGACATGAGGAAAGATTCCTCTATTTTGTCTTATTAGATGGCCATGATAGTGTTGTCGGACAACTTCATGGAATTGACTTCAAGCGTTGTTATGGCTGCCTCTTGATCGGGTCCTGGTATGATGCTCGCGGACATGCTAATGCGTCCGCTAGCATACTTGGTATTACCCATACATTAGTACCTTCATTTAAATCAACAGATAGCTGCACCACATTGTCAATGACATGCACACGTGATGGACAAGCTGAGATGGTCAAGGTGACGATTACTTGCGGCTAGATCACCAGGTTTCGTTCTTCGGCAGCAAATGGTTTGATGCATTTTCTGTATGTGCTCATGATCTCTGGTTATTTAGTGCTGTGATTGTTGTATGTTATTGTCCTTAAATTAATGAATTTCAATTGCCATATATATTAAATAATGTTTTCTTTTCCCTACTTGTTATATATATTGAACAAGTTAACAATGTAGTTGAATTTGAAATTCAATTGAATATTAGTTTAAGGAGAATGATTTCCTCTTCTTACGTATGTGTGAAAAACTCTGATAAAAAATTAAATTGACAATATAACTTGACTGACATAATCAGAAGAAAAAAATAAAAACTTGAATTTCATATTAATAATTATACAAATAATATTTTGATACCTAAATAATGTTGATTATTATTCAATAATAATCTCTATTATATAAATCAAACTCTTCAACATTATTAATATTCAATGATTGAACCTGATACACAAATTCTTACTCTTTATTTGAGCACAAGCATTCTTCTGCTTTATATTTCCTTCTCTCAATACTATATTTGAATAATGATGACCAAATAACTTAAAAGAACCAACGAAACAATTTTTTTTGTAAGTAAATCAGTATACTGAAACCAAAAACCAACACCAATATACTCTCTCCGGTCTTTATTAGTTTACCTGTATTCCTTTTTGGGATGTCCCTTATTAGTTTACCCATTTCTTTTGTTTCTATTTTTGAAATGGGACCAATAACTTTCCATCATATACATAACTTTAATATAAAATACTAGTTTCTCTTTATTTCTATGTCCCACAACATTATTTCTCCTAAAAATCTGTGCAAAAGAAACGGGTAAACTAATAGAGACCGGAGGGAGTAGATCCTAGATTTAAGTCAGAGACTTAGCTTAGCTAGGAAAAACTACCCCAGTAAGCCATGAAGCTTACTCATTACAAACTTTCCACCCAAACTCTATCTACAACACTACATTTTTGCGGAATACAATATAAAACTTTGTGTTTCGCTATGTATTTTATAACAACGAAACATTGATTTAAGAAAAATATATTAAAAATAATTATAAATGTTTGTTCGAATCAAAATTTTTGTAACACTGATGAATAACTAATTGAGAAAAAAAACATTAATGTGATATGCACGCATAGCGTGTGAAAAATACTAGTTGATATTAAGTGAACCTACACCGGGTTATACACTACACTAACGAGATTATTGTCGGGGTTGGGCCTAACACATATATATGGCCTGTTAGGGCCAAATACTTTCCATAATGATATATTGATATAGAGAAGTTGGTAGTTGTTAACTCGTTATGTAAGAGAAAAGAACACAGATTGTTGTATACTTGTATCCCTAGACTAAGAAAGGGACGAGTAAATCAATGATAGCACATTGCATACTTAGGAGTTAGGAGATATGTGTGCATCTGGTATGTGGATGCAGCGGCGGTTAAGGCCATGTGCAGGGTGAGCGACTACAAAAGACCCCTAAAATATAAGGCCCCAAATTTATTAGTTGTCTGTCCAAAAAAAAAAGCTAAATCTAATTAAAGGTTATTCCTTTCCAATTTATCGAGTGTAATGTTGGATACAGATTCAAAGAGGTTAATTTCTATCGGGTGTTTTACTTCGTCTATTCTTATTCTCCAAAAAACCCAATCAAAGACTCTTCTGTATCTTCCTATTCATCAAAACATTTCACTCCTTATAATTTAGTTTAGCATAGGGTTCCTAAATTGTATAAGACGATCCTGTTCTCCAAATAGCCAGACTCAATTAAAGTTATCTCAGATTGAAAGGACTCAGCTAGTATTACATGGACTCGGGTCCATGTACCTCTTACATGGACCTCCCCTTTCCCTCCCATACAAGTACTATATAAATACCAAAAAGCACCATAAAACCCAAAAAAACACTCAAAATCTCTCTCATCCATTTTTCTCTCTCCTCAAATCCCCCAAAATCTCTCTCATCTATTTTTCTCTCTCCATAAATACCCCAAAACCTCCCTAAAAACCATAAAAACAGCTCAAATTTTTCAAAAAATATAGCAAAATACACCAAAATCAAAATAGACAATAAGATTGATATCACAAAATCTTCACATTCGCAAGCACAAATTCAACATTTGATCATGAAAAACACACAAACAAGAACAAAAAAGAAATAAAAGGTAATTTGAAGTATCAAATAGCAAATTCATGAATATTTTCAACAAAAATTATTGCATTTGTATTTTTACTAAAAAATTTGCTTGAATATTGTAGTTCTCGCATTCTTACTAACAAAATTCGAAGTATAGCCTTGAATTTTTGCAAGTTACAACAAATGTGTTTGATTGACTTGAATATTTACAAAAGTAGTTGAAAAATGAAGCAAATGTTCAATTTCATCTATTCAATTGTATAAGAAAATATTCAACTTAACAAACTAAATATTCATTTTGTATATGGAAATATTCAATTGTATTTGTTAAGTTTAAAATGCAAAAATTCAACTTAATAAACAAAATATTTACGTTGTATATGAAAATGTTCAACTGTGTATGTTCACCTTGAATTATGGAAAATACTTAGACAATGAAGCAAATGTTCAACTGACAACAATAAATGTTCAACTTAAGACAGTAAATTTGCTAAGTTGTTTGCTTGAATTTACCAACAAATTTACTTGAATTTTGTAGATGCAAAGAAAAATCTCCCGAAAAACATTAAAAATTCAATTGAAGGAGATAGTTTGAGATGGAAAAGAAAGCAAAAACTCAAATTTAATTGTATATGGAAATGTTTATTTGCTTCTATTCGATTGTATATAGAAATATTCAACTTCAATTACAAAATATTCACTTTGTATATGCAAAT
This sequence comes from Beta corolliflora, assembly GCA_947648045.1. Classification (NCBI taxonomy): domain Eukaryota; kingdom Viridiplantae; phylum Streptophyta; class Magnoliopsida; order Caryophyllales; family Amaranthaceae; genus Beta; species Beta corolliflora. Next base: position 155,332 of record CANSZD010000775.1, read on the forward strand.
GTTTAGCTGTATTTCTTCAGCTTAAAAATGCAAATATTCACTTGCATAACTGTTATTTCACTAGGAACAATACAAGAGGGGGGGGGTGAATTGTATGTGTAGAAATAAACGTAACTTTTTGCGGAATTTTAAACTTAAACAAAGAAACAAGCTAAAGGAATACAAGGGATTTTTACGAGGAAATACTTCTTGGGCCCAACAAGAAGAAACAACCTCGACCACTAGGGATTTTAAACTCAACTCTTTCACTAATTAGGCCAAAGAACTTTGTTACAACCTAAGTCTAGTTCCTTTTAATAGTTAGTTCCTTTAACTTATTATGTCAGCGTCAGTTCGTCTGTTCCTTACAAAGGAACAAACGCTCATTCTCATTCTAAATTGCCACATTTCCTTACCATTCTTACTCGTTCCTTTACATTGAACTAGAAATGAAAAGCCTCGCTTTAGTCTTCTTGCTCCAATGCTGCTCCAGTACCAAATCTTGAAACATCTTCACTTAGTCTTCAAAAAGCCCAACTTGATTTCTTCCTTGACTTAGTATTCTCTTTGTTCCTTTCATTGATACCTTAAAATTCATTCACTTAAACAACTTGTTAGTCCAATACTTAGTTTGCATCTTTCTTTCTTTGTCATCATCAAAACTAGGGTTCAATAATTTCCCCCTTTTTGATGATGACAACAAAGTTATAAACTAAGGAAAACAACAAATAACATAAGATAATGAAAAGGATATAATAATAATTTATATATTTTAATGGAGGCAGATTTATTCATGTTTTTTCAATTTTTTCAACTTAGTTTGTTCCTGTTATCTTTTCCCCCTTTGTCATCGTCAAAAAGATCAAACTCTTGGTGATTTTAGTAATACTGATATTTACAAGACATGGAGACCATTAACAAGCACCAAAAAAATAGTTAAGTTAGGAATTTCAAAGGGTAGACTTGCTCAAACATCAATCACATAATACTAGTCATTCCAAGTAAGAAATTATGCACTCAAATCACAAACGAAGATAAATATAGCAAAAGTCATTTATATTCATAGTACTTGTTCCATTAGAGTACAAAAGATAAAAAGGAGAAAAGAAAAGAAACAAAAGCTAAGAGTTCACGTTCCTTTAAGAGAAACAAGAACTAGACATTAGGAATGGAAGGAGAGTTGTGTTCCTCTACGACTTCTTCCTCAACCACTTCTTCCAACTTCTTCATCACCTCTCCATGGTGTTCATCAAGTTGCTGCTTCAAAGTGTTAATGGCTTGGACCATCATCATCATGTTCTTTTGTTGTTCAATCACAGTATCACTAAGGACTTTCATTAAACCCATCATCTTATCTGTTTTAGCATCTAAAGTCCAGTGAAGGTGATTGTAAAACTTAATCATATGTTGAGCAGGGAGACACACTTCATTGACCCAACCAAATTCATCCGAAGGAATTTGTTCCTTTCCCTTAGAACCAGAGGCAGTGGATGATTTAGGTGGAGGAACTGGGGTGTTTTGTTGTGATGGACCTGGTGTTCCTTTGAGAGAAATAGAAGGTGAGGTGGTGGTGTAAATGGAAGGAAGGTCAGTAGATGTAGAGGAGAAAGGATTTGGTTCTTTCATCTCAACCTTCAACTGTTCAACACTGGAAGGAACAAAGAAGGATGAGGGAGAGATGGAAGAGATGGTGGTGAGGGTTACTGGTATTTTTGGTAAGGATGGAGGAGTAGGTTCCTTAGGAGAGTTGTGATCTTGTTCCTCTGTATCAAATAGGACTAAAGGAGAGTCCTTATTTGAAGGAACAGATGCAGTTTTAGCAGTTTTAGCAGTTTTTAACCTAGTGATATGTCTAACTCTTTTAGGAACAGGAGGGGAAGGCTTTTTGGCAACAATTTTGCACCTCTTGGGTTTATGTTCCTTTGGTTCTGTAGGGGCAGGAACTTGTTCCTCCAGTATTAGTTCCACTGGTTCCTCTTCCAATGCCTTACGCAGTTTTCTTTTGTGAGAGGAACTAGTAGCAATCCTCCCTTGAGTCAATACTCCATTTTGGACAGAGAGGTCCAAGCCATACAAAGTCTTTTCATTTAGAATATTACCTTGTTTTATACCCAAGGTAGGCCAACCAGTAGTCTTTACTTTAAAGTGAGAAAGAAGAGAGGTGATTAAAGCACCATAGCCAACTACACAGTGATTCTCAATGCAGTGAGTGAGATGTTGGATGAAGAGAGAAGGAAAGTTAATTTGGATGTGGTGGTAAAGGCAAAACATATAGCACATATCCAAGAGACCAACCTCATTCCTCTTTTCAGTTCGAGGAATGAGTGATCTCCAAACAAGATTAAATAAAATTTTGTGAACAGGAGAGATAAGATTGTGATTAATTTTGGTTTGGCCAGCAGTTACCCCAAAGGATTCAACAATATCGTCTTGGGAGAAATCGGGAAAGGCGACAATTTCTTTCCTCTTAAAATATAGATCAGTTCCTTTGCAAGGAACTTCCCATATTTTTGCTTAAGTTTCTTGGGAAAATTTAATTTTCTTCCCCCTAACTTCAGTAGTACATACTCCATCAGTGTTGATGAAGTTTGCACAAAACTCATTCATAGCTAAAGGAACTAAGGCATTATTATATGCGTTTTCAAATAGGTATTCCATACCTTGTTCCTTTAGTATATCGGTTTATTCATTGAATCTTACTTTCTTGGCCCACTCCAAATCAACAAAGAATCGTAAAACATACCTTGAATCACTTCGCTCCACTCTTTTCTTGGAGCAAGAAGCAGCAGGTGCTTTGGAAGGAACAGGTGTAGCTTCTTCTTCCCCCTCAAATAATTCTGGGGTTTTGTTCCTCATCATCTTCCCCAATCAGTTTTCTTCTTCTCACACTTCTCCTTGGTGACTCTAATTTTTGCTCTTCTACCGCCATTGTTGTTTCTTGACAATTTTCGGCATCTAGTGTTTTGGATGGAGAAGAGGGGTTTTCCATTTGTGAGGTTTTGGGAGTTTTTGCTTTTGGAAAAGGTGAATTGAGAGAGGTTTTTGCCATTTGGTGAAAATAAATTGTGGTTTTATGTGGTGCGAAGAGGTGTGAAGGAGATGAACAATTGATACGCTCAAGTTACACGTAGTATTTACGTAACTTTGGGTGCACTTTGCTAAGGGTTTGATTGTAATTGTTAACATTCGTATTTTATTTAACTCTTAGCGGAAGTTCGGAGTTTTGCGAGATAATTTGTGTTAACGTCATGTATTCCGAGCTTCCAAGGTGAAGTGCATTTGAGCCGAGCAAAGCCCAAGCATCACCGCAAGCTAAGCATCACCACAAGCATTACCGCAAGCCAAGTCGCCCAGCGCTCCATCATCGTAAGCCAGCCGCATCGCATGCTCGAAGCAAGCTGCCCAGCAAGCATCGCTCATCGCCCAGCAGCCTCGCTCGAAGCACCGCACGCCCAGCTCTCGCCCATGCTCGCGCATGCTCGCCCAGCGCTCGCCCAGCTCTGGCCCAGCGCCAAGCTCGTACCTCGCGAGATAGGTCGCACCTCGCGACCTGCTTGCTCGCACCTCGCGACCTGCTTCGCACGGTGCGACCTGCCTTGCCCAGCCAAAAGTGCGGTAGGCAGAACACTCTTCGCACGGTGCGACCAGACTCGCACCTCGCGACCCCTAGGTCGGTCTAAATGTCGGCTGATTTTTGAGCTTTAGTATAAATACTAAACTTGATTTTGGACCTAGGGGGGGCAGCAGCCACAAGGAGAGGGAGTCTCCAAAACTCCACTCCTCTCTTGTTGTCTTCTCTTTTAGTTTTTATTTTCTAGTTTAGTTTTTGTAGATTTCAATTATGGGATTGGCTATTGCTATGCCAATTGTAGCTTGAACCGTTCTTGAACGAGATTAATATGGAGCTTCAAGCATTATTGTGAGATCTTTCCTCTCTTTCTATTTCCTTTGATTATGGTTTAATTTCTATGCTTGCTTTCTATGATTTTTGCATGATTATGCTAGGAATGTTACTAGTTTGATTGTGTAATTAATCTAATGCTAGATTTAAGAATAGAATCGGATTGTTTTATTCTTTTATCAATTGGTAGCAAACTAGGGAGTAACTCAGATGCTGATCATCTTGGTTATTTCTTGGGGAAATTGAATCAACTGTTGAATGTTTATCGCTTGTATGACGTTAGCAGGTCTGTTGGTTCTCTGTGTTTATTGCTGCTAATGGATTGAACTTAGACGCGATCGGACTAGGTTATCCTTTAGTTAGGGTTTTATAGTCACGCTGATCGTGCTATTCAACTAAGAATAAGGAGAACACGAGATTAATTCTCAGCAATAGATAATTATGGAAATAATTAGAGTGGAAGTTCAAGGATCGATAATGAATTGAAGTGGATGTTAATCGGATTCAAGATCTTCCCATATTGATTTCTCATTTTGTTTATATGCTGGTTAGTTTTAGTTTGTTCGTAAATCTACTTGAAACCCCCCCTTTGTAATTATTATTAGGTTTCTCGGCCCTTAGCTTAATCTAGGTTTTGAATCACGCTGAATATTAAACTCGTCCCTGTTTCCCTGTGGATACGACCCCTACTTCCATTATACTATCTTAGTGTAAAAAAGAGTAGGAGAAATTTTATCTTTGGCCGGGTGCGGTGCACGACGACACCTCCGCGCTCGCCCAAATTTTGGCACCGTTGCCGGGGAAACGGTGTCACTTGTTTGTATTTAGCGTGATTTTTGGATGGTATTGTTTGTGCTCTTTGTTTTTGGTTGACACTCATAGCGCTAACGATGCATTGCAAGAGTTCTTCTCAATCAATTTTGCAGGTACTTGAAGTGGAGATTGACATGGAACCACTACTGTCACACATGGAGCACAACCCAATGATTGAGCTTAAGGTATTAAGTCGAGCTCACGACTTTAAACAACAGCGCTTCTCGGGAGGCAACCCGAGATCCCTTTTATTTTCTTTCTTTTCCTTTATTTTCTCATCAAATTTCCACCACCACAACAAATTTTCTTTCACCCACCGCCCACCCACAAAAAAGATCCACAACCAATCTTAATTCACTTGGAACCAAAATCCACAAAAGAAAACCCGTTGGGAGGACTTCAATAGCTAGGAGTTGGTAACACTAGAGGATTGAGATTGTTAATGTATCTTTTCGATCTCTTGAGCTAGGTGAAAATCTCACAAATTCAAAACTTTTGAACTTGTCATTTGTTTGAGTGATTCGAGGGAGAGGGTTGTGAGTTGATTTATGAGATTTGAGTTGGTGTTGTTAAGAAGTTTGAGTTTGACGAATTGTTTGCCATGAGTTTTGAGCATTCGATCTTCGATTTACCCGATTTTCAAATTTCCCCCCTTTTTCAGTTTACTTTTTCTTTTAATTGTCGACACATTGAGGACAATGTGTAGTTTAAGTAGGGGGGAGGGTATTCTCATTCTCATGTATCTATGTTTATGTTGTTTATATTACTTTCAATTTGAAAAAAAATGAAAATGAAAAAAAAATTGAAAAAAAATAATATAAAAAAAAAAGTGATGAAATGAAACCCGCTGAGTTGAAAACCCACAAGGGTGGGCGACTCGGGCAAAAATGGGGGCCCGGATAGGTTGAAAACCCGAAAGGGCAACCTATGCAAAAAAGTGGCTTATATTGAGCGGGTAAGATGGTGAGATGCAACCAAAAAGAAATGTGTGAAGCTAGGATGAAAACCCGAAAGGGCTCCTAGGCAAAATGAGAGATTAAGAGAGAAATTTGTATTTGGAAAACTCATTTGCCGGAGTTGGTGTCATAATGTGGAAAGCGTTTTCGGGTTGGGTTGGTGAATTCATCCTTGATTTTGTGAAGATTTGTTTTGGCTTTCACATTCTTTTGGTTGATTGTTTGTTTTTGGGAGTAAGCATGGAATTTATCCCTTTTTTGTCTTTGTTCCATGGCTTGCTATTCTAATTTAGTTGTAGTAGTAGTAGTTTTAGTTTATCTTTTGAGGTTTTAGGCGAGTTGTCATTTTGATTGTGGCGTTGGAGTGGGTTCAACTCCTTTGAGATCCTTCAGGATTTGAGCTCACATTTTGGTTGTCGTTTGGTGATTATTGTTGTCGCGTCTGTATTTCTGATAGTAGCTTGAATCTAAGTGTGGGGGAATCATCGTCCCTTACATTTAGGTTTTGAGCGTATTTCATTAAGATGTGATGATGATGATGTAGTTGGTGGAGAGAGAGGTTGGTGTTGATAACTTGGGTGATGATTTATTTGGTGATCCTCATTTTGAGTTTACTCGAGGTCGAGTAAAGTTCAAGTGTGGGGGTATTTGATACGCTCAAGTTACACGTAGTATTTACGTAACTTTGGGTGCACTTTGCTAAGGGTTTGATTGTAATTGTTAACATTCGTGTTTTATTTAACTCTTAGCGGAAGTTCGGAGTTTTGCGAGATAATTTGTGTTAACGTCATGTATTCCGAGCTTCCAAGGTGAAGTGCATTTGAGCCGAGCAAAGCCCAAGCATCACCGCAAGCTAAGCATCACCACAAGCATTACCGCAAGCCAAGTCGCCCAGCGCTCCATCATCGTAAGCCAGCCGCATCGCATGCTCGAAGCAAGCTGCCCAGCAAGCATCGCTCATCGCCCAGCAGCCTCGCTCGAAGCACCGCACGCCCAGCTCTCGCCCATGCTCGCGCATGCTCGCCCAGCGCTCGCCCAGCTCTGGCCCAGCGCCAAGCTCGCACCTCGCGAGATAGGTCGCACCTCGCGACCTGCTTGCTCTCACCTCGCGACCTGCTTCGCACGGTGCGACCTGCTTCGCACGGTGCGACCTGCCTTGCCCAGCCAAAAGTGCGGTAGGCAGAACACTCTTCGCACGGTGCGACCAGACTCGCACCTCGCGACCCCTAGGTCGGTCTAAATGTCGGCTGATTTTTGAGCTTTAGTATAAATACTAAACTTGATTTTGGACCTAGGGGGGCAGCAGCCACAAGGAGAGGGAGTCTCCAAAACTCCACTCCTCTCTTGTTGTCTTCTCTTTTAGTTTTTATTTTCTAGTTTAGTTTTTGTAGATTTCAATTATGGGATTGGCTATTGCTATGCCAATTGTAGCTTGAACCGTTCTTGAACGAGATTAATATGGAGCTTCAAGCATTATTGTGAGATCTTTCCTCTCTTTCTATTTCCTTTGATTATGGTTTAATTTCTATGCTTGCTTTCTATGATTTTTGCATGATTATGCTAGGAATGTTACTAGTTTGATTGTGTAATTAATCTAATGCTAGATTTAAGAATAGAATCGGATTGTTTTATTCTTTTATCAATTGGTAGCAAACTAGGGAGTAACTCGGATCTCGATCATCTTGGTTATTTCTTGGGGAAATTGAATCAACTGTTGAATGTTTATCGCTTGTATGACGTTAGCGAGTCCGTTGGTTCTCTCGTGTTTATTGTTGCTAATGGATTGAACTTAGACGCGATCGGACTAGGTTATCCTTTAGTTAGGGTTTTATAGTCACGCTGATCGTGCTATTCAACTAAGAATAAGGAGAACACGAGATTAATTCTCAGCAATAGATAATTATGGAAATAATTAGAGTGGAGGTTCAAGGATCGATAATGAATTGAAGTGGATGTTAATCGGATTCAAGATCTTCCCATATTGATTTCTCATTTTGTTTATATGCTAGTTAGTTTTAGTTTGTTCGTAAATCTACTTGAAACCCCCCCTTTATAATTATTATTAGGTTTCTCGGCCCTTAGCTTAATCTAGGTTTTGAATCACGCTGAATATTAAACTCGTCCCTGTTTTCCTGTGGATACGACCCCTACTTCCATTATACTATCTTAGTGTAAAAAAGAGTAGGAGAAATTTTATCTTTGGCCGGGTGCGGTGCACGACGACACCTCCGCGCTCGCCCAACAATGGTGAAGTTGAAGCGTTTAAGGAACACGGTTTTGGAAGGGAAGAAGGAATAAGAAAGAAGATGCATGTAACTGTAAATGAAGAGTTACACGCGTAAAAATTAAAAAGATAAAAACAAAAATAAAAGATAAAAGAAAAGATAAAAAGGAATTCAAGACTTGATTAAATATGATTCCTATATTTTTGGGATTTTTCATTTTTATATACTTTTTAATTTTTGGAAAGAAAATAAAATCTAAGAAACTTGTGCTATAGGAACAACTTATGCTAAATATCAACATTCTTCATATCATGCATGTTTCTATAACTTAGGAACAATAAGGGGAGTATTATGTGACATTTGTGAGTAGCTTTATTCCTTTAAATCCATGTTTATGTTTTGAACATTTTAACTTGCAATGGTCTTAGGCAATTAATCACAGTCATTTAATATCACATAGAGTAAGACAAATCAATTCAGACATGTGGGATTGGAATAGGAACAATTACTTAAGTTTTATTAAACCTAACTCAAGCCTTAATTTTTCATATCTATCTCTTTGTAGAGGCTTGGTTAGTATATCAGCAATCTGATTTTCAGTTTGACAAAACTCAAGTTTAATCAAACCTTTTTCCACATTTTCTTTTAGAAAGTGATGTCTGATATGTATATGCTTAACTCTTGAATGATGCACTGGATCTTTTGAAATACTAATGGTACTTTTATTATCACAATAAATAGGAACACAATTAAAGATTATTCCATAGTCACAAAGTTGTTATTTTATCCAAAGCATTTGAGAGCAACATGCAGCATCAACAACATATATTCTGCTTCAGCAGTGGATAAAGCAACTGTGTTTTGTTTCTTGGTGCTCTAAGAAACTAAACTATGACTAAGAAATTGAACCATGCCTGAGGTGCTTTTCCTAATTACAAGATCTCCAGCATAGTCAGCATCAGCATATCCTCTTAACTCTAATGTATCACTTCTTGGATAGAAAAGTCCAAGATCATCTGTTCCTTTAAGATATCTAAGAATTCTCTTCACATCAGTTAGATGAGACTCCTTGGGATTTGCTTGAAATCTAGCACACAAACCAACACTAAAAGCTATATTCCGACGACTAGCAATTAGATATAAAAGTGAGCCAATCATGCCTCTATATTTTGTTTGATCAACACTTGTTCCTATGGAATCTTCATCTAATCTAGTTGAAGTTCCCATCGGAGTGTAATTTATCTTTGAATTTTCGAGGCCATATTTCTTTAACAGTTCCTTTATGTATTTTAGTTGGTGAATGATTATTCCCTTTTCTATTTGCTTAATTTGTAACTCAAGAAAGAAATTTAACTCACCCATCATACTCATCTCTAATTCATTACTCATAAGGTTTGAGAATTCTTTGCATAATGATTCATTTGTCGCTCAAAAAATAATATCATCAACATATATTTGAACAAGAAGTATATCAGTTCCTTTCGATTTTAGAAACAAAGTTTTATCTACTTTTCCTCTTTTAAAGTTGTTTTCTAAAAGGAACTTAGATAATCTCTCATACCATGACCTAGGCGCTTGCTTTAGCCCATAAAGAGCCGTATCAAGCTTGTAGACATGATTTCGGAGATCATTGCTTTCAAATCCAGGGGGTTGTTCAACATATCTTCATTTAAATAGCCATTAAGAAACGCACACTTGACATCCATTTGATACAGTTTAAATCCCATATATGCAGCAAATGCAATTAGAATTCTAATGGCTTCAAGTCTAGCAACAAGAGCAAAGGTTTCTTCATAGTCAATTCCTTCTTGTTGATTATAAACTTTTACTACAAGTCTAGCTTTGTTCCTTACAATTGTTCCATACTCATCTAGTTTGTTTCTAAACACCCATTTTAAGCCAATCACTTTTTGTTGTTTAGAAGAGGGAACTAGATGCCATACCTTGTTTCTTTCGAACTCATTTAATTCAGCTTGCATAGCAATGATCCAATCAGAATCAGTTAGGGCTTCTTCATGATTTCTTGGTTCTATCATTGATAAGAACGCAAGAAATGCACAAAAAATCCTTAACCGAGATCTAGTTTGCGTACCTTTGGATATGTCACTTATTATGAATTCCACTGGATGTGATTTTTAATGTCTCCAAGGTTTTGGTTGAAAGTCCCTTATAGGAACCGATTGTTCCTCTTGAGTTTCATGAGAGGTTGAGGAGCCTTGTTCATCTGTTCCTCTTTAAGCAATTGTTGAATCAGTTCCTTCAACATTTTCGTTCTTAGTAGGGACAGGAACAACTCCATCATCTTGAGGAACAGGAAAATCATTGTTATAAATGTTTTCATCTACTTCGTTCCTTTCCTCTTTTATTTCTTCTTCCTCAATTGAATCTTCATCTTTCTCATTTGGTCGAACCAAGCCTATCTCAAAGTCATCAACCTGTTTACTTGGATTGAAATTGTCATATTCATCAAATATTATATGAACACTTTCTTTAACGCACATTGTTCTTTTATTATAAACTCTATAAGCCTTACTATGTGATGAATATCCTAAGAATATTACTTCATCACTCCATGCATCAAATTTTCCAAGATTATCTTTCCCATTATTATAAACAAAACATTTGCAACCAAATGTTCTGAAATGAGTAATATTGGGTTTCTTTCCAAAATAAAGCTCATAAAGAGTTTTGTTACTAATAGGTCTCATCATGGCACGATTTATTATGTGACAAGCAGTATTAACAGTCTCAGCGCAAAAGTTCCTTGGAAGTTTACTAGCAATTAGCATGGTCCCAACCATTTCCTCCAAAGTTCTATTTTTCCTTTCTACAACCCTTTTTGTTGTGGTGTCCTAGGTGTAGAAAATTTATGATCTAGGCCATAGTCTCTACTTAAGTCATCAAATTTATAATTTTCAAATTCTTTGCCATGATCGGATCTAATATGCATCAATTTGTGACCACTCAAATTTTTAACTCTTTTAGCAAAGACAAGGAACTCATCATAAGTCTCATCCTTACTAGAGAGAAAAATAACCCAAGTGTACCTAGAGTAGTCATCAACAATAACTAACACATACCTCTTTCCACTTCTACTTTGAATTCTCATAGGGCCACACAAATCCATATGAATTAATTCTAAAGGTTTTGTGGTGCTCATAACAGTTTTAGATTTGAAAGAGGGTCTAATATGCTTTCCTTTGGCACATGCATCACAAACTTGATCAATATGAAATTTTATAGATGGTAATCCCAAAACAATATCTTTTGATCAAAGTTTGTCAAGTAATGAAAAGGTAGCATGTCCTAGACGCTTATGCCATAAGAGTGGATCATCTTCAATAACACTAAGGCATGTCAAGTTGTTTTTAGGAACAAGATCAAGATCCACAATATATGTGTTCCCCTTCCTTGTTCCTTCCAAGATGATATTCTTAGAGTTAATGTTAACGATCAAGCATTTTTCACTATTAAATTTAACAACATTTCCCTTGTCACAGAATTGGGAAATACTTAAAAGATTGTGCTTTAAACCTTCAACTAGAAACACATTATCAATGGAATGTGTTGGTGACTTACCAACCTTACCCATGACAACTATGTTACCTTTCTGATTGTCACCAAAAGTCACATTTCCACCTTCATACGTTGAGAGTGAGAGAAACTTAGATTTGTCTCCTGTCATATGCTTAGAACAACCACTATCAAGATACCAAATGTTGTTCCCCCTCACTCCAAACTGTAAAAATCAACTAGTTGTTAGTTGTAGGAACCCCTTGTTTCGTGGGTTCCTGTTCTTGACTAGCATTTGATTTAGCAACCCATTTCATGTTGCTCAACTTTACATTTTTGCCAATTATTCCAGTTCTTAGTTGACATTGATTTATGTAATGACCTATCTTTCCACTATACATGCAAATTTTATCACTAGGTAGGTCAACATATTTCTTAGGCTTGTTTCTCTTCTTGTAGTTTTCAAAACCAAGACCTTCTTTTCTTTTAGTCTGTGGTCTCTCAATCCACTTAGGAAAAACCATCACTTTGCCTCTGTTCCTTGCAACAACAAGTTCCTTCTTGAGATTACAGATCTGTTCCTTTAAAACAATTTTCTCTTTATTCAAATTTTCGATTTCAGATCTATAACCTTTCAAGGGAGTTGATCTAATATCAAAGGAACTTAGAACAGGGACAAATTCCTTTAAGTGTAAAATTTCTAAATTGATTAGATAATTTTCATTCTTCACACTCTCATATAATTCCTTGAATTTTAAATTCTTATCAAATAAATCAAAGAACCTACTTTTAACATCCGTTCTCATTTTCTTAAGCCATTATATATGTTCTTTACAAACTTTAACAGCTTGTTCAGTTTGTTCACGTTTTTCACGTTCATCTCTACATTCAAGAATTGCATCATAAAGAAGATCATAAATTTCAGGCCTAGTTTTTCCATCTAAGTCTGATTCAAGTCCATGTTGGCTTACCTCAACATTTTCTTCATCTTCTTTTTCAGTGTTTGCCATGAGGCAAAGATTTGCAGTTTCTTCAGTTTGTTGTTACTATTCCTCTTCAGTCTCTGAATCTCCCCAAGCTGCTATCATAGCCTTTCGAACATTCGCTTTAGAGAAAGGTATTTTTGATTCCTTGTTTATTTCAGCGAAGCGTTCCTTGTTCCTTTCTTTGGTCTTGTCATTTTCCCAAAGTGGACATTCCTTGATGAAATGATCTGTACTACCACATTTATGACAAGCAACTTTGTTCGAAAACTTTTTAGTTTTACCTTTGAAGTTCCCATTCTTCATGTTCCTATACATCTTTCGAAATTTTCGGACCATGAGTGCTGCTTCCTCTTCTTCTGAGTCAGAGTCATCTTCATCATCTACTTTGAGGGCAATGGACTTTGACTTAGAGCTTTCACCATACTCAGTATCAAGATGGAGCTCATGAGTCATAAGTGATCCAACAAGCTGTTCCAAGTTGAACTTAGTGAAGTCTTTTGTTTCTTATAAAGCAGTGACCTTAGCCATCCATCTATCCTTAGGAAGACTCCTAAGAACTTTTCAAACGTGTTCCTCTGATGAAATAAACTTACCAAGAGAAGCTAACTCATTAATAATGTTAATAAAACGAGTAAACATCTCTTGTATGCTTTCCTTAGCCTTCATGGAGAACAGTTCATATTGATTCATTAGTAAATCAATTTTAGATCTCTTGACTTCATTAGTTCCTTCATGGGTTACTTCTAGTCAATCCCATATTTGCTTTGCGAATTTGCATCCCATGATTCTATTGTGTTCATGGGGTCTAAGTACACAATGCAAAAGTTTAACAGCCATAACATTAACTTCCATTTTTTCGAAATCAGCTTTGTCATATTCAGAGAAGGGTTTAGGAATTACCTCATTCTTGTCATTAGTAGTTGTGACCTCAAAATCACCAACTTCAATGACTCTCCATACCTGGTAGTTTTCGGCCTTGATGAATATCTTCATTTTGTTCTTCCAGTAGGAATAGAACTTCCCATTGAACATATGAGGTCTTTGCGTAGAATAACCTTCCTCAAGTTTCTCGGTGGTATTCATTGTTCCTTGGATCTTTTTCTCAATAGGGTTTCCTATCTTTCGTGAGTTCTAGCTCTGATACCAATTGTTATTTCACAACGAATAATACAAGAGGGGGGTGAATTGTATGTGTAGAAATTAACGTAACTTTTTGCGGAATTTTAAACTTAAACAAAGAAACAAGCTAAAGGAACACAAGGGATTTTTACGAGGAAAAACTTCTTGGGCCCAACAAGAAGAAACAACCTCGACCACTAGGGATTTTAAACTCAACTCTTTCACTAATTAGGCCAAACAACTTTGTTACAACCTAATTCTACTCATGAGCCTCACCTTGAGTTCCTAAACTCAAGTTCCTGAACAACTGTTCCCTTAACAGCTATTACTCTCAACTTCACTTGAAGTTTTCTCACTTTAACTCGCTTCACTTAAATTTTTCTCTCTTACAGAACTTCACTCAAAGTCCCCTTACCCCAAACACCAAAATACAATTGATCAAATAAACTTAGTGGAATTAGAGTAAGAAGGCAAGGAACAAATGGCTTTTATGAGAGAATGAAGGCACTGACACTTTACTTAGTTAAACTCACTAATTCACTTGGTCAGACACAAATTGGAACTTAATTAGACACTAGTATTTATAGTGGTAATAACTTAGAACGTGGGATTAAAACATGTGTTTGTTGTGAAACCATTATCCCATGATGTTCCTTACTCGGAGGAACACGTTCCTCTTTAAACACATGATCTCCATAATCACTGTTAAACGTGAGAGATAAACATGTTACTGCTCCCTTAATTTTAGCAACCACTTAAAGCAGTAATTCGAAAATCTAATTTAATTAACAAAAATTTTAATTAATTAAACCAAAATAAAATCCTTTTACCAAAAATATTATCTTCAAAATATTTTCCATAAAAACCGAAAAGGATATTTATTATCTTTATAAAAATAAAATATTTTCCTTAAAAAGATTAAACTTAAAATCAGATTTTACCTTAAATAAAACGGTTACCTAGAATCTAGGCATAAAATATCAAACGACATATTTAACCGTTGTACTGCTTCATCCTAAGTCTAGTTCCTTTTAATAGTTAGTTCCTTTAACTTATTATGTCAGCGCCAGTTCGTCTGTTCCTTACAAAGGAACAAACGCTCATTCTCATTCTAAATTGCCACAATTCCTTACCATTCTTACTCGTTCCTTTACATTGGAACTAGAAACGAAAAGCCTCGCTTTAGTCTTCTTGCTCCAATGTTGCTCCAGTACCAAATCTTGAAACATCTTCACTTAGTCTTCAAAAATCCCAACTTGATTTCTTCCTTGACTTAGTATTCTCTTTGTTCCTTTCATTGATACCTTGAAATTCATTCACTTAAACAACTTGTTAGTCCAATACTTAGTTTGCAGCTTTGTTCCTTTGTCATCATCAAAACTAGGGTTCAGCAACAACTTTAATTTACTTGCTCAACAAATATTCGACTTAACAAACAAAATATTCACTTTGACATGTAAATGTTCAGTTGTATCTGTTCAACTTAAAAATGCGAAGTTCCAATGTTCATGTAGTAATACATGATTCACAAATGTTCAATTTTATAAACTACGTAATCAAATATTAACATCAGATATTCATTTATTGACACAAAAATATTGAAACTGAAAAACAAATGTTCAAATGCAAAAGTTCCAATGTTCATGTAGTAAAAAATAATTCACAAACGTTCACATTTATAAACCAAATATTTAAATGTTAACATCAAACGTTCACACGTAAAAAAAAAAAAGTGCAAACGCTTCATCTATAACATCAAATGTTCAACTTGAATTGTAAAATATTCACTTTCTTTCCAGAAATGTTCAACAATATAGACCATCGAATGTTCAGCTGAGTTGCTCTACCAAAAAATCAAAGAGGAAAATTACTCATCTAATTTTCAATCGTGAAGATAGAGTTGCTCAAACTTGTTGATATCAAACACATATTATACCAAAGATTCACAAAACCCTATCATTTATCTTTCATCACCAAATCTCAATTCTCCCTCCCAAATCGATCGTTTTATCTCTATTAGGCTTTATCAACCTCGCCACTGCCGGAGCCAGGGACGTCGATTCCTCCACCGCTTACAATGCAACTGTCTACACGGTGCTGCAACCGCCATTGCAACAGCAGAAGCCAAGGCGTCACTCTAGAAGAAGGCGAGGAAGTAGATACAACTTCATTCTAAGCGTTACGGTGGATGTAGTGGTGGTGCGGGTGAGGGGGTGGTGAGAGAGGATGGAGGTGGTGGTGGTTGGGGACTTAGGGAGGAAGATGTTTGCGTAGTTGGTGCGGAAGTGTGTCAAGTTGGAGTTGGTGGAGGTGGTGATGGTTGAACATTTTCATATACAAAGTGAATATTTAGAAGGTTCCATGTAAGAGGTACATGGACTCGGGTCCATGTAATAATTTGCGGAAAGGACAATGCTTATAACTTGAGATGAGTGACTTTGCCCAAAGCCCAAATGTCTAATAAACAGATTGTGAACTGGACTGGATCACATTTTCTAGGAACTGGCCTTCCTCACGCCTTTCCTCTTTCCACCATAGTTCGAAAATGCGGTTTCGGTAACGGTCGCGGAAACGGTATCGGTTTCGCTAGAACGGAACGGATGCGTTTATCGCGGACCGCATCGCAGTTGTCGAGGCCGAATTCGGTTTTCTAGTGTTATTAGATGTTTTTTGATAAATTTTTTTGGTTCCCTATATTATTAAGATAGTATAACAATAAATTGTAACTTTTTAAAAATTTATTCTAATATTTACTACTTATATGAAGATTACCATACTATGTCAAATACATATAATTCTAGCAATACTAAGGCTGTGGTAAATACTAGGAAACTAAAACAAAAAAAGAGCAATAGATAGAGGAAGGGGTAATGGCTCATACTTGGTGGTGGAACATGAATATGTGTGGCAGCAACAATCTGGCGTGGCAGCAAGAAATGGTATGGTTGTGTGGCAGCAAGATGTGGTGGCGTGGCAGCAAGAAATGGGGTGGTGGTAGTAAGAGAGAGAAAAAGATGGTATGAGAGAGAGACAAAATTAGTAAACTAAAGATAGGAGTTTGCCTCAAAGTCCTGATAATTATGGTGGGAAGAGTAATGTTGGCGCCATTTCACCTACAAATTGTGGCATACCCAATAATTGTGGCGGGAAGAATAATTGCGGCATTTAGAATGAGAAAAGTCGGGCGCCATCCAATTCCTAAAATTTAATGGCTGTTTAAAAGTTCTTTGATTTAATAAATTTTAATTTGTTTTATGAATTTGGTTCTAGGAATATTGTGGCCTAATATCTTTTGAAAATATGGTTATATGAATTACTATGTATGAGTAACTAATTAAATAACATAGCTAGAATTGCTAATATAATGTGTGAAAAATTAGATGAACGATACTTCTTAAAATATGCGATAAAAGTTTAAACATTATTACAAGTTTGTCTACCAACGGTACTTCTAAAAATATTCACTTAAACTTAATACCAAAAAGAGTGGCGTGGAGGATCTTGTTGGGCATGTTCATCATTGTAATTCCTTCCATAATCGCCGAAAACATATGAACCCGCACCATTAGTCCATGATGGATCGTTATGACCCGAACTAGTACTTGTACCACTATAATAAGTGGGCTGATGATAGGGCACACCCCCATAGTTAAGGGTGCCATGGTTGTAGATTGTAGTACCATGACTCTCTTCATTTTGAGGGTTCGAGTATGGTATTTCTGAATAAGATTGTATATTAGGTTCTCCGTAACCATACTCTTGGGGATTTGCATATGATGATCCAAAGACGGTTATCGAATATCTATTCCATGATCCTTCACTATCTAATGGTTCAATTGAAGGCTCTCGTTATTCCCTTGTACGTCTTTGAAACGTTTGACCATAACTTCTAGGTTGTGAAAAGTTTTGTGGTTGGTGTAAGGGTTGGAACTGCTCACTTGACCGTCTAGATGAATAAGATGAGCCATGTGCATTTCCGTCTCCCACATTACCATCATCATCATCATCACTTGGTGGAGTTAAAGCGGATGCACCATCTTCAGTACTTTGTTTGGTGTTGGACTCCAACTGAGTACCAATTTCAGTAGTATCATCATCTAGACGACCATCATTACCATCCTCATCATCTAACCAATTGAGATCATCTCCATCAAATACCGGAGCTTCAAGTGTCTCAACTTTAACTTCATGTTGTACCGAAGGTAGATAATCATGTTGAGCCATTTGTACTTCAATCTATTTCTAGTTTTAGTGTGAACAAGGCTCCACATGCTCCAGTTTCGTTCACAATTTGATGATGAAGTAGTTTGACTCAAAACTCTAACAACGATTCACCGAAGTTCTGGGGGCACTTTCACCATAAGTCATCCACCACATGGCTGCATTGTTTACCAAATGTTAAGATAATATGTTTCTTTTTAGTGTTTCACTAACTTGTTTAGATATGAATGCATTAAAGAATACATACCGAGATCCATGTAACTTATTGCCTTTTGAGCTGAGGTTGAGCAAAAACTTTCCATCTTATCACGATACATGTAGATGTATAATTTTTCAAATGTTAATATATATGTGTTAGCAATAGTAACTTAAGTATATTGATCCATACTTACTTGTTGGAGTGCCATCACTTCAGATTCAAGGTCTCGTTCTAGTCTCGAGATCACATTTTTCAACCCCTTATAATGCTCTTCATCACTTTCGATGTTATCAACATTATTTCCACACATAAATTGGGGATTGAGGTAAACCCTTGTAAATGGAAAATAATGCATCACAATTCACTATTAGTTGGAGATTGTTAATAGTTAAAAATTAACCAGCAACAAAGGTATTATTATGTATTATTACATGCCGCATGTAGATCCGTGTGAAGCTGAAAGTTCCATCTCTTATCTATCATCTTCCACCAATTCCTATAATATGGACAATCTCTTTTGATGGCTAACTTACATCGTTCCATAGCCTCATATATGAATCCCATTGTTGGTTGTACGTCTCCATTAACAAGTCTCAACACTTTGACAATAGGCTCTTGTAACTTTAGGATTTCATCTGCTTTCTCCCAAAATCTAGCTACTGAAGTTGAACGATTTTTAGATAAGAGTTCACAAACTTCAGTAGCTAATGGGTCTGTCATTTGTCTATATCTTGTTGAAGCCACTGAGTAGAGTCAAACATATTTTGTAAGGCAGTCTTATGCCTTACAACACTCTCCAGCATGATGAATTGTGTAGTAAACCGTGTGATACCTAGTCGAATAAGATCTTTCTTATCCGTGAATTTCTTCATGTAGCTAATTGCCCATTTATAGTGGTAGATGAATTGAGAGACCTTTCTAACTTTCTCTATAACAGGTCTCACAGAGTTTTTCTTCCCTATATCTTCCAAAAGTAGATCTAAACAATGAGCTGCACAAGCCGTCCAATATATATGCGGGAAAGTATCCATTATTTTTTTCCCGGCGGCCTTTACAACAGCTTCATTGTCCGTTACTATTTGGACAACTTTGTCTTATCCTACCTCTTCGACCACCTTCTTCCTGAGTTTAAAGTAGTAGTCTGAGTCCCTACACAACACATCTATTGCATTGATAGATTTATGGAAGACAGTGCCACAAACCGAGTATATAAGGAAGTTAATAATGTGCATATTAGTTGGACCTGACCAACCATCACACATTATGGTTACACCCCTTTCATTCCAAATCGGCTCAAATGATTTGATGTAGTCCTTCATTTAACTACATCCCTCCGGAAGATAAACCTTATATTGAATAATATTTATATTATTAATCTTATATAAATTCAGTTACGATAAATGAAATGAATACTTTCATATCAAAAAGTATAGGGATATTATCTCAGATAACTCTGGCATATAGCCCTTTTTTCCCAAATAACCCCCACATTGTCACCCCTATCGCGGATAACCCTAAATTTGTAGTTTGTCATTAAACATGACTGGATTACACTTGCTTTGACTTTGGATGGGTTTGGCACCATTTAAGAAGGTGGTTGATGGCTATTCAAAAGGATGTTCATTTGTTTTGATGCACAATTCAAGGGTTTTATGCCATCAACCACCTTCTTCAAATTCAATGCCATCAACCACCTTCTTAAATGGCGGCAAACTCATCCAAAATCTAACCAAGTTAACGCCGTTTGTAATTTCGTCATGTTTAATGAAAAATTACAAATTTAGAGTTATCTACGATAGAGGTGACAATGTGGAGGTTATTTGGGAAAAGGGGCTATGTGTCTGGGTTATCTGAGATAATATCCCAAAAGTATAAAACCTCAGCAATATCATATGCCGAAGGAGCTCGGGTGTTTGGATTTTGTCTTATAGTCTCCATAAGTGGATTAGTATATGAAGACTCAATTGTTCGAAATGGAAGATTAGTATCAATCATCCAATTCCCAAAGACTTTTATTATTGATTGCTTTGCCTTCTTGATAATATTAGTACTAATCCTTGTCTGTTTTTTCTTTTGACAATCCTTTTCCAATTCTACCTCACATGCTCTTAATCTTGCGGCTGGTGTTGATGCCGGTTCAAAGCCCACATTTCTTCCCCTTGTAGCGCCAAAATCTCGTGCCGATGCAGATCGATACATTGGGGGTTGCATACTACTACTCCCATCTCCATATATTTCACTCCTACTACGATTAAATTCTACTTGGTGATAATCAAACTCATGTTGAGTTCTACTTTATCGTATAGCATATTGCAATTCAAGATCTTCATCATCATCATCATCATCACCATGATGCATTGATTTTGTAATTTCTTCTTCTAACTCCCTCTCCATCCGTTGTTTTTCTTTCTTTTTATCCTTGTTACCCATTAACAATGCCATCAAATATCATCTTTTTTGTGAGCCAAGTGTTGCTTTAACCTTGTTATGCCCCCATTGATTGTTTTTCCACAAAAATTGCAACTTATTTTACGTTTATTACCATCAATTGCTTGGCCAAATCTCCATCCAACATCATCATCTCGTGGTGCAATTTAGTCGAAGTTCTGGAGAATGATAAGTTTCACGTGATATGGAATATTTCCGCCTTTATTTATTATAATTAAATTATATTATGATAGTTATTTAAGACAATAAATCCATAATTATACAAGTTATTTATAACATTATCCCATAAATAATTAATGTTTAACATTATCGCATAACTAATAGTTTTGTTTATTGGTATAATTTTTGATTTAGTTTTTAAGAATGTAGATTTAATATATAGAACTAAAAATAAACTTATTAGTACTAATTAATTTTAAAAATTAAATAGACTAATTAAATTATTTGATTCAATATATAATTTAATATTAGCATATGAGCCTAAAAATATAAACATAGTACTAATATCATTAGTATGGGTCTTTTGAGTCAATTAATAAC
Source organism: Beta corolliflora (assembly GCA_947648045.1). Classification (NCBI taxonomy): domain Eukaryota; kingdom Viridiplantae; phylum Streptophyta; class Magnoliopsida; order Caryophyllales; family Amaranthaceae; genus Beta; species Beta corolliflora. Next base: position 176,232 of record CANSZD010000775.1, read on the forward strand.
TTATGCATTGATGATTCTTCTACTATATATTTATTAAAATATAATTAAAAGTTAAGTAGCATGAGGTCCACTAATTATTAAACTAAGGCCCAAATCATCCTACTTAGTATTTATTCTCTTTTAAGCATGTCACTGATACTAATAAAGATTGTGAGCAAGGCCCAAATAATATTTAATCTCTTTAAGCATAAAAAAAACTAATATAAATATTTAATCTTCAAATTACAAAATACATCCCAAACAATCCAAATTAATATTTAAACAAGGCCCAAATCTTATTAATAAAAATTACTAAAATAAAAAAGCCCAAAGTCCCAAACAAGCCAAAAGTACAAGTAGTATAGGCGACATATACTTTTTGCTTTATGTAAAAAAATAAAAAAAATAAAAAAATTACAACTCATTCTCACCCATTAATTCTCACGCACGCTGCTTTACTGATTTAATTTTCTCTCAAACACTCACTCACGCGTCTCTCTATCTCCTCTACTCCTCTTTCTCTCTCTTTGCAATTCCTCCATTAAAGCTTAATAAAGCTTACAAATTTTTTAAAACGACAAATTTTCTGAAGTCTTACCTTATGGATGTCGAATTTTCACTCTTCACGCTATTGGAACTCCACGTCTCCACCTCAGGGCTCCATCCTCAAGATTTTCAAAATTCGCCTCTTCTTTAATTATTTCTCAAATTTGGTAAGTAGTTCTTTTTTTGTGTAGTTTGTTTTGCTTGAACTTGCTATGCTTGTGGGTCAATTTATCATGCATTTCTTTTGTCTTCTTCTTCTCTCTACCTCTGCTTTTTTGCTAGTGGTCTATGGTAGGGAGTGGGGAGTGGGGAGTGGGGACTTGGGGAGGGAATCTATGCAAACTGCAAAGTTATGAAATGTCGCTTATTGACACGGGAAATAGGGGCGAAACGGGCGCGTCCCAGTCGGTTCAGCCGATATCTCGGCGTTTTAAAATCCTCCGTTATGAACAGCTAAATTTCGGTTTGCCAAAGTTGAAATCCGTTACAACTCGGGCGAACCGAAACGTAACAGGCTCATTTTCAAACTATGTTTTCCACTTTAATACATTCTCTCTCCTCATGTCTCTAGTAAGTGCTAAAACTTGCTTGTCTTGGACAAGATTCCTGGTCATAATTCACTCCATGCAGGAAACATCTAAGAAAATACTTAGTTTTGCCACAAGATTTACCTCTCTCTAATAAAATACTCAAGTTTATAGTTACATACTTACATGGTAAGTAATTAGGACAATACCGTCAAAAATAGGAATTACAATAGTCATCGACTCGTTGAGGCGTGTTTTCATACATAATCTTAGTTTTTAAGATCCTATATCCTTTTTATTTATGAATTCAAGCAGAGGATCAATTTAATAAAGCTCTTCCTCCGTTTTATTTTATATGAAACATAGGAGATTGACACAGGGATTTAGGAGATGACAGAGATAGAAAAAAAGAAAATGAGGGACTCATATGATGAGGAATGAGATAGAGAGAAGTAAATACCAGACCAAGTCACGTTTTATTTATTTTGAAACGGCCTAAAATGGTAAGTGTTTCATTTATTTTAGAATGGAGAAAGTAATAAGTTTTTCCTCTAAATATAATGTGCACATATTAAAGTGGCAACCCAAAACATATTGAATCATAAATCTTTTATTATGTATTCTATATATCACTTAAATAAAACACTATTTTCCCTAAAAAAAGACATTACTACTCCATCCGTCCCAAAATATAGTGCTTGATTTCATTCTTGGTGTATATCACTTAAATAAAACACTACTTTCCCTAAAAAAAGACATTACTACCCCATCCGTCCCAAAATATAGTGCTTGATTTTCATTCTTGGTGTCCCGAAATATAGTGTTTGTGTCTATTTAAAAACATATTTTTTTCTTTAATATTCCTCAATTGCAAAAAAAAACACCTCTCATATACTCATTTTATTATGGAACATTGTACCCATATTTGATATTATTTAATGACACATGTCATGTTTGACCAATTTATTTAAATTTTATCTTTCCATCATTCACTCTCATTGGTTGTACTCATTTAATGTTTTATTATTTTTAATTTGAAAAGCTGTTTATTTTCCTCTTAGATTCTACTTACCTTCCCATGAAGAAAAAGAATCAAGCACTATATTTTGGGGAGTGCGTTTTGGGTGTAACATGTTATATCATAACTTATTGTGTATACAACCCACATTGCGTACGGCCAGCCACACCTATAAATATAGGTATGGCTGTGTGCGCAAGTGCATCAGTGCGCCAACTCATTTTCAAAAGGTCATAACTGACTCATTTCTCATTGCAATCGAACTTTTGAACAAGCGCTGGAAAGCTATCGAGCCAAAATTTCATGTCCAACTTGAATCTTTCCAAGATACGGGTGTGCTTTGAGGCATGACCTTTTGAAATTGATGCTTGTGTACAAACCCATATGAACAGAGGGTGTTACTCTTATGAACAAATGCAGTTACTTTGTATAACAAAAGTGAATACTAATACGTTTACTCTTATGAATGAATGAGGTTACTCGCATGAAGGATTGTGGTTACTTTTGTGAACATTTGGAGTTACTCGTATGATAAAATAGGGTCGTCGTATGATTAAATGAGGCTACTTTTGTGCACGAATGAGGTTAAAGATTAGAGAATAATATACAAGAGAGAATTAATTCTTTAAGGATCTACATCATGAAAAGTAGATTGTTAGTTTAATAAGAAATAAATTGGAATTGACCCTTACGAATTATACCTTTGCCGCATGGGTCTTGAATAACAGTCCGCATGAGGAGCAAACTTGAAGCTTGGATGGGGGTTTATAATGTGTTTGAAGTGTTCGAGAGAGTATTTAAAGTGATTTTCGTAGTTATAAGTTATAGGAAAGTCCGTAGGAAAGTGTTTTGTAAGCTTATGAAAACGTGTCCCGACCGAATGGAACGGGGACTATTTATGGGGAAAATCAGAACAAGGGGATAAGATACGCAGCGCACAGTACCAACGCGCGCCACGCATCGCAATGTGCGTCTGCGTTTTGCTGGCTGTCTCAATGTTGTGCTCGTGCGTCATGGTGCGCATTGATGCATCCGCCCACGCGTCATGTAATCACATATTTGACCAGATCTTGTTAGTGATCTGGAATTAAAATATGCTTTCTACTTGCATTAAATAATATTTTTTTATTAGAAAATCAATTATCTTAAGGAATAAAATATAAAATATGAAATTTTATAATATATTTTAGAATATTTATTAAATAATTATCAAGAATAATTAATATTTATTAAAAATATAATTAATTATCAGGAATAATTAATTGGGCTTTTCGAAAATGGGCTTTAAAAATGCAATTAATTATGATGAATAATTTATTGGGTTTTTAAAATTGGGCTGGAATAAATAAATAGACCTTATGTTCTTAAAACTATTTTGGGCTTAGCTCTTTGGATTGTTCTTGCTTTGGACCGGACCAATTAGGACGGCAATATGTTTCATCTTCGGGTGCGAAAATGGGGATACACGATTATGTGTCTACAATAATTATAATCATTCAAAAAAATTTGATTAAATCATTCAAGAATCATTCAGGATGTGCTATTTGAGTTTGGATAATGATTTTCAACGTGAGGGGTTAAGAGCTCAAAATTTCTTATAAATACTTTTTTTCATTCTATGAGTAATATAAATATTTTCAAAGATATGTCATATCCCTCATGATATGGCACCATCTAAACATTTTGAGAAGAAGGTGGTAACACATGGCGATTTGTAATTCTTACCCACATTTTTATAAACAATAATAATAAAGAGTACATTGTTGTACTGCACATTTAAGATTTATCTTCTAAGTTTACTATTTGAATTAGGATTTTTTGATTTTTACCACCTTTTAAAATCACCATTTTTAAGATAACCACCTTATAAGTTAATTTTTTTAAAAAACCACTTTTTTTAATCCCAATCTTTTTATAAATTAACAAATTATTAAATTTATAAAAAAAAAAAAATATTAAAAATTTTTAAAATAAAAAAAAAATAAAAAATAAAAAAGTTGAAGATGAAATAATTCTTTTAAACTTTTTAAATATTTTTGCTTAAATAAAAAAATTAAATAAATTAAAATTAATTAAAAAAATATAAAATAATAAAAATAAATAATTAAAAAAAAAAATAAAAATAAAAAAATTAATAAAAAAAAATTTAAAAAAAAAAAAAAAAAAAAAAAATCCTTTGAATTATTAATAAGCTAAGGTATAAGGATTTCTGAGTTGGAAATGAAATTTGGTTAATTGCATATAAAAGATGTAGTTTGGTGATAAAATCATGACATTTGTGCTAAGAGGTCAGGATTCATGACATTTGTGCTAAGAGGTCAGTTATAAAACTTTTTGAACTTTTCTCTCCGCAGGTTCTCTAGCTTTGCTGGGCGCCATAGGTAGACCTCAAGGGTCGAAAAATTCGAAGAGTGTGGTCAAAGGGAAGGGAAAGGTAGTTGGGCTAACATCGTCAGATGCAAAGAAAACTTGTTCCATGGATGAAGTTCTTGGAGTAGGTATGCTTGAAGTTCCAGACCCTGTTTCAAGCGAGGACGAAGGTGAGATTTTATCGTATAATTCTTCACTTGCTGAACTGAAACAACAATCTGCTGATAAACATTTGTTTTCTGAATGGTTAAATGTAATCAATAAGTGAGTTTAAAATGGGGAAATCTGTAAATGAAACTGGTAATGGAACGGAAAAAAGGGTTTCATGGATGAATGAAATTGAAATAAATGATAAGGGTAAAATTGATGAAAATAATGATCAAATCAATCTTAATTTGAATGCTACACTTCTGCTTATATGGGTAGTAATATGAATTTGAATGATATTCCTGAAATTAAATGGGATGATATTCAAGAAGAAGTCAATTATTGGGAATCATCCATTATGTGTTATGTCATTGATGCTAGACCACCTCAACATGTAATGGAGGGTTTATTTTTATGAATTTGGGGCAAAATGGATGTTGACAACATCTCAGCCATAGGAAAGGGTGTTTACATGGTGAGATTTGAACAAACAGAATCAAAGGAGTCTATTCTTGCTCAGGAATGTCATTTTTTTGATGGTAAACTATTAATTGTTCAAGCCTGGAAACCTGATATATTGACTGGCATGAACATAATGTGAAGAGGGTTCCAATTTGGGTTGAACTTCATGGGTTAGATTGCAAGTAGGGATGGGAATGGGTCCAGGACCCTACCCGGACCCCACTGGACCCGACCCTAATTTAAGGGTATGGGTCCAACTTTTTCAGACCCTAAGGGTCCGGGTCTGGGTCCAAGTAAATTTTTCAGGGTCCGGGTCTTAATATTTAGGACCCAGACCCGACCCTTAGACCCTAAAAAAATTAATATATAAGTTTTAACTTTTTATTTTTAACACAAACTGATTTCCTAAACTAAAACACCATTCACTTTCAAAACCTATTTCCTACTCTAACCACAACACTACAGCAGGCAGTAGCCGACTCCATCAGACGCCATGTATTCTCTTTCCTTTGTTTCATCTTTCAATATTTTTGGTCTTCTGTTCTCTTCCCTTCGTTTCACCATAGGTCTTCCTGGCATGATAGGTGTTTTCTAGCTAGCTCACTAGCTGTAGTACTTTTTCTATATTTATATGGTTAAGTGTTCTTCTTAACTTCAGAACAATTATTTTGTACTAATTTAAGTTATAAATATTATGGTCTGAAATTCTGAGAAGCTTAGCTCTACTTTCTTGATTTTGTACTTTTTATTGTTGGGTATTTCTTGATTTCCTTTATAAGTTCGATTCCCTTCTGTTCTCTCTTTGAATTTCTAAGTATTTATCTTTGTTTCATCATGCAATTTTTTTTGTTTGATGAGTAGTATTTGAAGAAAATTAGGGTTAAAAATTCTGGTTAAAATATTAATGATGCTGAAAATTTGGCAAAAATAAAGAAATAGGCATGGACCCTAGACCCGGACCCTAGACCCTATAGACCCTAAGGGTCTGGGTCCGGGACCAATTTTCCCAGACCCTAAGGGTCCGAGTCTGCAAAAAAAATTAGGGCCCGGGTCTAGGGTCCGACTGGACCCGACCCAGACCCGACCCTTGCCCATCCCTAATTGCAAGTATTGGGGTGAGAAAAGCTTGAGCAAGATTGTGAGTGTAATGGGAAAATTTTTGAAAGTTGATAATGTTACCCTGAATAAAGAGAACCTGATGTTTGCTAGAGTGTTGGTTGAAGTTAATGTAGATCAGCATTTTCCAGAGAAGATGAAATTCAGGAGTGAAAAGGGGAACATAGTGGAACAATCTGTTCACTATGACTGGAAACCAATAATATGTGCAAGCTGTAAGGGTATGGACATTCACAGAAGGAATGTATTAACAAAGAGTTAAAAAGAGTAAGAAGGTGTGGGTGGTGAAACAGATTCCTATGGTGAAGCCAACTCTAGAAACAGACAAAGGGGTAGTTACTGGTGCTCCTGTGATATAAAGATCTGATGATCCAGATATAAGGCAAAAGGTTTGTGTAAGTGGGAAGATGGGGCAACAGGCTGCAAAAATAGATACTCCTATAAGGAACATATTTGATGTTTTGACATCTCCCATAACTGCTAAAGTGTTTAATGATGTACAGGGTGACCATGGACGTGAGATGCAGGGGTTAGAGGCCCCTGAGGCTCATGGATTACATTCTAGTATGGAATGTTAGGGGGTTAAATAGAGTTCCAAAACAACATAATGTAAGGAAATTCATTGCTACTCACAAAATTTCCCAATTTAGCCTCCTAGAGACTAAGACGAAGATTGCTAAGATGGCTAATCTTTACCAGCAACTTAGTCCTGGTTGGTACTTCACTACCAACAGCTGTGTGGTTGACAGAGGAAGGATTATTGTGGCATGGCTCCCTAGCTCATTTAATGTATCTGTTGAGATGGTAACTGATCAACTTATACATTGTAGGGTGGAACCAAGCACTAGTGGAAAAAAGCTTATATGTCACAACGAAACTGATCCAGTCGGATCCTAAATTAGATCAGTTTCGTCACTGTTTTTTCGCGCACAAAAGGAGTATATTAATTGCTCCAGTTGGGTTTTGAACCGGATCAAGTGACAAAAAGGATCTGGTCCTTTTTGTCAACTGATCCGATCCAGCAGTCCGGATCAGTTAATGTATGGTGTAGCGCTGACCCCAATCACATAAATCCGACCCAACTTACGAAGCCCCCCCTCTCATCTCCATTAAAACCCTAACTCCCTCAAACGCCTTTTACTCATAAGCCCCTAACTCCCTCAAACGCCCCTTACTCATAAGCCCCTAACTCCCTCCTCTCTCAAACCTAAACTCCCTCAAACGCCCTCTCTCTCATCAGCCCCTAACTCCCTCCTCTCTCAAACCTTATCTCCTCTTCCTTCTCTCATCAGCCCCTATCATCTGAAACCCTAATTCTCTCTCCTTTCGTCGATGTTGCTTCGTCGAACTCTGCCCACTTCATCGAACTGCGAACCACTTCCTCGGACTACGCACCATCTTCGTCGCTGTTCAACCACCGTCACACCATTCAAGATCTTTGTTCGTCGCTCGAAGAACTCCACTTATCATTCATCAACATCGTCGCTGTTCAATTCAATCCATCTTCGTTGCGTTCCTCGAAGATCTTGCAAATTTTCGTACTATTTTTTTCTTTTCATTTCATTATCGTAATTAGATATAGGGTTTTTCTTTTATCTTGTAATTTATATTGTAATTTTAGAATTTTTTTTCATTTCATTTTCGTTATTAGATCTAGGGTTCTTTTATCTTGAAATCCAAAGATTATGATGTAAGTTTGCCTCTGAGTTCGTTATTTTGGAATTTGGTTTATTATTTGGCTTCGAATTTTTTGCTTTTTTTTCCATTCTGAATTTCATATATTATTTCGTTTGGAATTTATTTTGGTATTTAGTTCTGAATTTAGGTTATTCTCTGAATTTCTTGCGTTTTTTCCACTAACCAGTTCATTAACAGAATTTGGTGGTTGAAGCTCGCTCCTTTTGTGTGTTTACCATATCTGATTAACTAGTCCGGTCATGGCACAAAACCGGACTAGTTGATCAATGAAAACCAGTTAGCAAGTTGGCGGCAAATGAGAAGCTGATCCGATTTTGAACGAAAATCGGATTAGTTAACATGATTAATGGATCCGATTTTCGTTAAAAATCGGATCGTTTAGTGGTTAACTCATCCGATTTTGGACCCGATCAGTTAATCTTTAAGAATTGCTTCGGGCCCATCCGATGTGGACCAAAATCGGATCTGTAAGTCCGATTTTGACCGGATACAATGGGCTTTTTTCTACTAGTGAAGGGGCCCTTTGCCAGCTTTTATGTGCTCCTTTGTGTATGGTTCAAATGATAAGAAGGAGAGATGTAGATTATGGCAATCTCTTTGTCATTTCAAAACTGATATTCCATGAATTATGCTGGGGAACTTCAATGTAGTTTTGAATTTTGATGACAGAATAGGATATTCTGTGAGATTACATGAGGTGGAGGATTTTAGAGCTTGTGTGGAGAGTTGTGAGCTTACTGATATCAAGCAAGCTGGGAGGTTCTTCACATGGTCTAATAAACAAGATGGTGATTGTAGAGTGTTCTCAAAAATTGATCGATTTATTGTCAATGAAGGCTGGAGAACAAGTTATGAGAATGATATGGCCACTTATCTACCTGAAGGTGATTTTGATCACTGTCCAGGATTAGTGAGTATTCATAAAGAACAAAGTGGTAGGAAGCCATTTAGATTATTTAATATGTGGGTACAAGCTCAGAAATTTAAGGAGATTGTGAGGAGGACTTGGGAGCAGCAAATTCAGGGATGCTTGATGTATAAAGTCACTCAAAAATTAAAGCTATTGAAGGCGGAGTTCAAAAAGTTAAACCAACAAGGTTGCTCTGATATTCAGGCTATGGCTTATCAAGCTGAACAAAAGCTTATTCAGGTGCAGGAGCAGCTTCATGCAAATCCTAGAGATAGTAGTCTTGCTACGGCTGAAAAGCAAGCTACTAAGGAGTATAGGAAGGCTCAAGATTCTTATATTAGCTTTCTCAGGCAAAAAGCTAAAGATAGATGGATATGTTTAGGTGATGATAACACCAAACTTTTTCATCAATCTATTAGAGCCAGAAGGAATGACAATAAGGTTTTTGCTATTCAAGATGGTCATGGGCAGTGGGTGAGTGAGGAAAGGGATGTTAATGGAGCAATTAGCGTTTATCTGGAGCTTTAAGGTATAAACATGGATGCTAGATGTCATGTGAAGCCTCAAATTAAATTATAGAACACGGAGTGATTCTCACAGAGGAGCAACAAAATATGTTGACCTGTAACTTTACAGCTGAAGATGAGAAGCATGCTATCTTCTCCATTCCTAATGACAAGGCACCTGCCTTGATGGGTACAATAACTGTTTCTACAAGGAGAAATGGGATATAATTGGAGGGGAAATTACTGGAGCTGTGCTGGATTTCTTCAACACAGGAAAGCTTTTGAAGTTTGTTAATGTAATAACAATCACACTCATTCCTAAAGTGAAAAGCCCCACTCATGTATGTGATTTCAGACCCATTTCATGTTGTTATGTGCTTTACAAGGGTATACCCAAGTTAATATGTACAAAACTTAAGCTTGTGTTGCCTGAGTTGGTGTCTTAGACGCAGGGAGCCTTTGTGTCAAATAGAAGTATTCTTCACAACATTCTATTATATCCAGATATAATAAGAATGTATAGGAAGAGTCAACAACAAAAGTGTTGTCTGTTCAAAATTAATTCACAGAAATCTTATGACATTGTTAGCTGCGAATATTTGGAGGAGATGATGTATGCTCTCAGATTTCCTAGGAAATTTGTTCATTTGATTATGACTTGTGTTTCTAGCCCTCCTTTTTCCTTGATGCTGAATGGAGTGCCTAGGTATTTTAAGTCTAAGAGAGGGCTGAGGCAGGGGGATCCCATGTCCCCTCTTTTATTTGTTCTGTGCATGGAGTATCTCTCTAGGGTCATGGTGTATATAGGGAAGCAGCCTGGTTTGGGTATCACCCTAGATGTACATCTTTGGGAATCAATCATTTGTGCTTTGCAGATGACTTGATTCTTTTCAGTAAAAGTGATTACAAGTCCGTCAGCATGATTTTACAAGGGGTTGAATTATTTTTACGCCCCACTTTGGGTTAAAAGCTAATAAAAGCAAGTCAACCTTGTATAGTGTGGGTTGGAGCAACAGGAGATTAAGAGGCTATGTGACAGCTCTTGTTTCACTCATGGCAGCTTGCCTTTTAAATATTTGGAGTCCCAATCTCCACAAAAAAAAACTCTCTACTGTTGATTGTCATAAATTAGTTGAGAAGTTGGTAAATAGAATACGATTATGGAGCACCAGAAATATCTCTTTTTCTGGGAGGAGACGACTTGTAAATTATGTGCTGCTTAGTATAAGTGTGTACTGGTCTCATATTTTTGTTGTTGCCAAAGTCAGTGTTAAAGCAGGTAAATACTATTTGTAGAGCATTTCTTTGGACAGGAACTTGTAATAGCCCTAAACTAGGGTATGTGAGTTGGGAGGAGGTTTGCAAGCCTAAAAGCCATGATGGTATGGGTTTTAGGGATATCATGATTTGGAATGCTGCAATTGTAACACCCCGACCCATACGGAGTTGAGTATATCGTCACCAATGCGCATCCAGGGCCAACAACTGTCCTCAATAACCAACACAAGTTCTTCCGGCGCATTTTGTCCTCACTCATGCGCACCCTGAGAAACTTCCCAGGAGGTCACCTATCCCTGGACTACTCCCAGCCAAGCACACTTAACTGTGGAGTAACTAAGGAAATAAGCTCCCTAAAAGAAAGATGCATCTTGTTGGAATGAGTAGCCTGCTAAAGCCCTTTAAAGCAATCATGAGGGGTATTACAGCAATGGTTGGTAAACAAGCATGGAGTATAGCTATATATGAAAGCTGATAACTTATGGGTGAAGTGGGCTCACACAATGTACATTAAAGATCAAAATTGGGGCACTTTTGATGCTCCTAACACTACTAGCTGGGCTCTGAAGTACATTTGTAAGGCAAGACAGAGCATTTCTAGCAAAGTTGGGGTTAATTGGATTACTTAACCTACTTATAGCACTGCAATGATGTATAAAAGCACAATTGATCAAGGGGTGAAGAATGACCGGTGTACTGCAGTATGGGATCATCACAACATTCCTAAACACAACTTCATTAGTTAGCTAGCTGTGGTGAAGAGATTGCAAACTAGAGATAGATTGCATCATCTATATATTGGGATCTGCTCTACATATACATGCATGTTGTGTGAAGAGAATAAGGAAACTCATGAGCATTTATTCTTTGAATGTCAATTGAGTAAATAGGGATTGCACAAGATCAAGAAATGGCTTGGTATTCAAGCTGTCACAAGTAACTATACTCAGTTACTAAGATGGATTAGAAGAAGATCCAGAAGAAGTAAATTCAGGAAGCAGGTGTTTATTTCAGGTATTGTTGCTACAATTTACAAAAGGATTTTTTTGATTTTAGTAATGCAACCTTTTTCACATTCACAGATAATAAGCTAACCTTTGGATTATTATGTAATAATACAAACTTTATAGGAAAGGTGCCTACAATGAGTGAAAGTTACTTTCAACTTGTTGAACAGGTTAAACCTCAATAAGTGAGTCTTTTCCCTCAAAAATTATCTGAAAAGTCAAGGCTCATCAAAAAACGAAAAAAAAGAAAACCTAATTTCTCTCTCTCTCTTCCACCATAGTTGCTGGGTCACTGAGCTGCCTCTGCCATGAATGCAATCGGAGCAGCACAGTGAGGGAAACTCTTTCTCTCTTCTCGCGATATTGTATCTTTTTTGGCGAATAATCTCTCTCCTCTGGCGTTTCTCTCTCTTCGCAATTCGTGGAACCCTAAAATCTTCAACTGGAGGAGGAGCGAACAATTTGGGCATAAATCCAAGCAATTGAAGGTAATTTTGTGGAACCTAAGCTTTAAATTCCTTAATTGTGCTTCAGTACTGCATCAAATTGCATTCTTTAATATATGTTTATTTAATGGTAGGATGTAAAATATAACCTTAAAAATTTGCCATGGTGGTGGATTTAAGACTGACAAAAAAGGTGATAGGGTGTATGAAGGTGGGGTAATAAGAACATTTACTGTTGATCCTGATGAACCGTGCTACTAGTATTTAGAGGAGTTAGGGAAGAAATGTGGTAGTTATGAGAAATTCTATGGAATGTTTTACTTGATTCATGGACTTCCTTCGAACACTGGGTTAAGGCATGTTTATCATGATGATGAGGTGCTAGAGATGGGTGCACTTGCCATGAAGAATAGGTGTGTACTCAGAGGGGTTTACCAGCTGTTGTTCCCACTCACCCACCTATTCCACAAAACCTTTTCAATCCCATTGCTAAATCTCCCTAAAAAAAGACCTGATAAGTTGACCATAAGGAGGGGACCAGAACCTCCAACTTCTTATTTTTTAGCTGCACTTTTTTGATTTTGTCATCCTTCATCTTCAACTCATACTCCAACTCTGATATAGTCACATCTTTTTCTAGAAGGCAAAAGCGAAGGTCATCCACTTCACTTTGGAGATTACCTTCATCAATTGACCTCATGAAGTCACACTTTGTGTCCTGTAAATACCCCAATTCAACAAATTTTAGCCCCAACTCAACCAATTTAGCCCTAATTAAACAAATTTAAACTCAATTCAACCAATTTAGCCCTAATTAAACAAATTTAAACTCAATTCAACCAAAACAATTTTAGCCCCAATTCAACAAAAAAAGCCCTAATTATGAAAATTTTGTTTCTTTGCAAAATTAAACTCACAGGCCATAAGGGACATCCATGGAACTTCCTTCCAACATTGTTTCCATGCTTCACTGTCCGTACTACCGCAGTTCCACCACACTTACAATACACTGCTCCCCTTGAATTTGAAGAAGCTGAACTAGAAGTTCGTCCTCTGCCTGCCATGTTATGTTTGAATCTTGCATTGGGTGAAATTGATGAAGAACGAATTTTTTGGGGGGCGAATTTTGCAAGGAATGGATTTTTCAGGGTGAATAGCTAACAGAAGAAGAAGATGGGTAATAGGGAGGTGGGTCATAGGGGGAAGGTGGGTAAATAAGTGGGTTAATAACTACACTTTAACGGTCATATGCCAAGTCAACATAATACATGCTATAGTAAGTCATTAACCTGTTGAACTCATTGTAGGCACCTTTCCTATAAAGTTTGTGTTATTACATAATAATCCAAAGGTTAGCTTATTATATACGAATGTGAAAAAGGTTGCATTATTAAAATCAAATAATCCATTTATAAAGTGTGGCAGGAAAGAAATAATGCGATGTGGAACATGCAAGTGCAATGCGTGAAGAGATGTGTAAATGAGACAGTGTAATGTAAAGGGGAGAATTAAATCCAAATTGCCTAAGAAGATGAAAACTGTAGATATACAGTGGCTAGAAAACTTGTAATGGAGGTGTATAATTGTTTGCTGATGCTTTGGTGATGCCAAGGCTTTAGGCTGTACATTTATTTGAGCTTAATACAATTCTTACTTACAAAAAAAAAGTGACGCCATGTTCATATATGAGGTGTGCAAATACGGAGCCAGTAGGGGGGACATGGAGACAAATGCCCCCCACTTTTTTAAAAAATCACGAATTTTTCTTTTAAAAAGAAAAACAATTAAACAAATGAAGCAGTGCAACACGCGTGATTGAAGGAAACAAAACAAAGAGAGAGAAAGTGAGAAGTGAAGGAAGGGGTCAAGGTACCCTATCCGGCTCGCCCTGTCGTCGCCCGCCGGAACCCCAACCACTAGTCCGCGTCCAGTCTCCGTCCGGCACGTCGCCCAACAACCCAAGTGAGCTGTTTTACTTCTAAACCCTAAGTTTAATTTTATTTTTTGAGGTAATATTTGTTAATTGTAATGTAAATTGACTTGTGAATTGTTATTGTTATCATTGTTTGATTGTGTTATGGTTGAATACTTGGATTGATTTTTTGTTGTTCATGATTTCTTAACTTGATTTGTTGATTCATGGTTTAGGTTTATTTGGTTTGTAATTTCTAATTTCTGAATTATAATATGAGTTGATTGTAATTGACTAGTTTGGTTTGATAATGCAATTGATTTATGTTTATCAATTTAATTTGTAAAAAATCACTGATCGCTTTCAAAATATGAAGACCCGAAGGATGCATTTGTAATTTTTATTTCTATATTCTGTAGTTTTTTTACATTTCTCTTTGGATTGTAAGACTATAAACATTTTGGAATTTCGGATGTGAAATGTTAAGTATTAAACAATTTGTGTTGTCGTGTTTTTTTTTCTAAAATATGTATCTGATTGCCCGACGTCCGTACTCCGTCCCCCCATTTTGAGAATCCTGGCTCCGCCACGGGAGGTGTGCAACACGTGAAAAACCTACAATGCTTTCTCAACATTCTAATAATAGTACTACATATTACACAAAATTTTGCCAAAAAGTGAAAAATGAGAAGGAAATTTAAAGTATTCTAGCTAGAATATGATTGGAAAGAAAACTCAATGAACTCCCTTAAGAAGAAAACGAATGTTCAAAAGTATGGCAGGGGAACTTATATTCTTCTATTGTCATATATCCGCCCTCTTCCTTGTGTTTATACATGCCCCCTAATAAAAAGTTGTATCCAAAATTTTCAAGTGTTATGTGTATTTTTCCCAGACTTTAAAATTTGATTTATTTATGAATATTTGTTAGTCATTTATTTTATATTGGTCAAAATTCAAATTTTTTCACTTACGAGCAGGATTGATAATCTGGTAACATTCTTGAATTAATCATGACGGTTTAGAGTTGGTTATAAGAGATAATCTACTTTTAATTTAAAATCTGACAACGGTCCAAGCTCAATATTAAAAAGAGAACGGACCACCTTTTTTAATATTGTGGATCAGTGACTAGTTTAATCTATTTAATGACCAGTATAATCCATTCAGTAATCACATTCTTTAATCCATTTAATGACTAGTTTAATCGATTCGATAAGACTGTCGCGTTATTTTTTTAAAATTGTCTATTGTAGTTCGAGCTAGATTCAAAGGGAAACAAAGGAAGGAGAAGAGAAGAGACGAATAGGTTGGTGCCAAATGTCTAGGGATAGTGTTGGGTTAGAGTGAGATGGAACATGCTTGTTAGGAGAATGTAGCTTGACTTTGTCTGATTTTATATTGAAATTAGACGACCTATTCTAATAATTTTTGTGGCAGTCTAGTGGGTGGAAAGAAGAGAGATATGAAATAATCTAATCTGTGTGATTGTGTAATTTGTAAAGGGAAATTTTCATAAACTACCTTTTATAACCATTTTTATATTCAAAAAACTATCTTTTGAAAATTTTCTTTCAAAAAAGTATCTTATATAACAAATTTCTTTCAATATACTACCATTTGATCCTTAATGAGTTTTAACCACCAATAATGGGGTAACCACAAAATGCTTTTCTCTCCTGCCCTCTCGTTTCCTTCGTCGTTCCTCGCTACCCTGCCGGCAGCAACCCTTGAGATGACAGTCATTATTTAATGATTATTATTAACTATGAACATAAAATGGTAGTATATTGAAAGAAAATTTGTTATATAAGGTAGTTCTTTGAAAAAAAATTAAAAGGTAGTTTTTTGAAAAAAAAATTGGTTACAAAAGGTAATTTTTTTTGAAAATTTGCCATAATCACTGAGGACTAATATAAATAAAATATTACTCAATTTGAGATTAATATGATAAGACATTTTAAACTTCAAGTTTATGATAAACAATTTTTTTTTATAAAGAATCAACTTAGAAGTTGTATTACTTGTGTATACACCGAAATACCACTTGAACCTCAAGGCTCAATTTGAAGCTGGTCCCATATTATTTTGAGGAAATCTCTTTTGATGTACATGTGTTACTGGTCCACATTCCACAAAATCCCACCTTTCTTTTCTCATGATTCCATAGTAATATAGTATCTCGGGGGGGGAAAATGCTTCAGTCTTAAACTCTTAACAAGGTTAAGACTTGAGAGTCTATGTTCCTTTAAAGAAAATAGTGGAGGGACCCGGCTTGCGCTGGTACCTAGTCATATTAATAATTATTAATATGCAAAAGAGTTAATTTTTTTATCCGAGTACGACGAAGTACAGTAATATAAAAGTGATTGAATCCCAAATTTTAAATGCCGCACTATAAAATTTTAGTAAACTAAATTAGATGACATTCACGTCAATTTCCGAAGCATAGTCATTAGATTAAAACGAAGTCGCTTGTCTTGGCCATACTTAGTTACCACTTACCAGCAGGGGCGGAGCTATAGTGTAACAAGGGGTAGCACCTGCTACCCCTGAATTTTTGAAAAAATTGAGTTTTTCAGAGAAAAGTCAAAGATAGCGTGTACCTACTCTGAAACCTAGTTGTTTTGAACTTATATCTTCTTCCCCTTTTTCTCTTTCCTCCAGTCCTCCTTGCCTTCCCCTTCTCTCTCCTCTCTTCTTTCTCTCAAAATTAACCAGTGACAAAAGGTAATTTTAATTTACAAAACTCCAAAATGGAATGCCAACTTAGGGGACCAATGTTGGGGCTTTTAGCTAAATAGTTCGAGAAACTGATTCCGGTGACGCCTGACGGCCAGATCTAGGATTGCCAAGTTGCTTCATGCCGAACTCAGTGATTGGACTTCTAGAGTTGTTAGTTTAAAATTCTTTCTTTCAATTGGTTTTCAATTTAATTTTAATTGCTGATTATAAACTTATGGTTAATGATTTGTGAATTTTTGGGTTTATGAATTGTATGAATTTATGGGTTCATGAATTAGAAATTTACAGATTTGTGAATTTAAAAATTAAAGAGTGAATTTATAGTTATAAGAGTTAATTTGTAAATTGTAATTTCGGAATTTATAAGTTTATGAGTAATTATTATTTTTTTTACTTTGTAAGTGAATTATAATTAGTGAATTCTAATTTGTAAATTTCTTACTAATTCACAAATTATGATGTTGTGAATCTCTGATAAGAGCAGTGGAGTTGTGTTTTTTTTGGTCTTCTAATGTTGAATTACAATGAATTTACATGTAGTCAACAATTGTAATTGAGCCCTTGAACTATCCATGTAGTCAACAATGGATACACAGAGAGAGAAATAAAGGAGGTGAGTGATGGAGGAAAGAGAACCAGAAAAGCTTTCGTGGGAATTGAAGAGGAAAGTACAAGGTGGCTAATGGGATTTTTTGGAATTTGAAATGAATTGTGTTTAGAATGTATTTAGAAATTACAGTATTGGGTTATCACTAAAAGGCTTATGAAATTTAACCAAATTTAAGATCAAATATTTTGGATTTACACCGTTAATTGGCATTTTTGTTTGGTATATGATCTTATCGCAAAATTACGCTACCCCTCACGGAAATCCCGGCTCCGCCCCCCGCTTGACCATAATTTTTATAAAGAACGAAGTAAAGTGAAAGTTGAAATAACGTTGAATAACCAAGGGGGTATAAGTGACAGGTCAAAATAAGGAAAAGACAAAGAAAGCCCCAACTTAGTAGGAATCACGGCAGCAGCAAATATGAAGAAATTAGCAGCACGCGAAACTCCCCGCATACCATTAGCTTTTGGTCTGTTGTTCACTGCCTACAACTGGAGGGTAGTGTTGACTGTTGAGTATATGCCAATTTTTAGTCTAATAGTCAAGATACGTGCTTATAATTTTCTATAAAGAGAATCTAAAGGCCATGCACATTGCGAAGCCCAACCAACCACATTGTCGCAAAGCAAGCTAAGGGTAGCCATTATTCATTATTGGCACAATTACATTGCTTTTTTTTGTTGAACAACGGTAACAATAAACTTAAGAAGTTATGGCAAAAAGCCTATTACAATCATTAACCACAATGTCTTGGCAATAATTAGGGGATGGGGAAAATGCCTAATTACATAAAGAGGCTCATTCCGAAGCCTACAACCATGTGTTAGCGCATCCGCGAGTTGATTGTCTTTCCGTTTAGTGAAGGTAAGGTTGATGCTCTGGAAGTAAAGCAGCAGCTCCCTGCAATCCATAATAATACCACTATAATGATCATCACAAATAACCCAAGAGTTAATAATGTCCACTGACTTTCTTACAATCCGTTTGCATCCTAACATGCGTTTCACTCCTATTACTGGCCACACGAAGCCCCTGCGTGATAGCAAGGATTTCAGCATGAAAAGGATCATTAGCAAACACATATGACTTGAAACCAACCTGCCAATCACCCCTAGAATTTCTAATAACCCCTGCAATACACGCCTTGGTTTCAATGTTCACAAAGGAGGCATCCACATGTAGATGGACAAAGGGAGGGGGAGAAGGGTACCACTTATAAGTCTGGACCATACTTTGGGTTATAGGCTGGTCATGAGCAAACAATTACATTGCTAGCAAAACAAAAGAATGCCAAACTTTTACACACAGAAAAAAAGTTACAAATGCGGCTTTTCTAATCATCATATTTGAGATCTCTCCTATACTATCTTTGTTTGCTCATCCATGTGAACCACCAAGTTCTTCGAAATCCGCCGCAAATGCCCATGATGAAGACGGTATTAAGGTCATCCTTCCAGGGAGATTTGGGAAGATTGCCTTTCCGTCTTCGCTCATCATGCTTCTTTTTTTTGTTAATAAACTTTGGAAATGCAATTGTAACAATATTGGTATGTTTGTACTACAACATATCTCTTCTTGTATTCTTTTGTTGGAGATTTAGAGTATAAGATTAGTTAATTTCATGATATATTGTTTGAGTTACTTGGTAATGGTGTTGTTACTCGAATAATATATGTAATAATATGCTATATGTATTTCATGTATTGTTCTTGCGTTTCGTCGAGAACTTAATGAAGAGCAGCAGCCTCGCGAGTAGTAAGTCGTGTGCTAGACAACCAGCAGCATGCTGGATCTAGTGGGAAGGATGGTGATGGTCGCGACTCGCGACCATGGTCGCACATCGTGACGTTGCTCAGCTCGCGACTCGCGACCACGGTCACAAATCGCGACGTTGCTCAGCTCGCGACTCGCGATGCTGATCGCGGCTCGCGACGATGTCACTGACATTTGCTGTTCTTTGCGTTAATTCGCGTGTTTTGACGGTTTGTCAATGTATCGTTTCGGATTTTCTGAAACAGTATAGCATTGTTATAAATATGTGATGACTCATATGATGAAGGGGTTGAGAAAACTACTTCTCTTTTTTGTATACAAACTCTAAAAGATCAAAATCAGAAATTCTTCATCTCTACAAAATCTCACAAACTCATTTTCATTGAATAGTGTTCATAGTAAGCGTGACCACTATTGTTTTCTTCTTTGTATCTCGAAGGTGAATTCCGTGAAACCCGTGCTTTACGATTAGGGTCGGAATATTACTTTTGGGAAAGTGATCCACACCTAGAAGATTATTTATCTTGTGACCCTTGTTTCATTTCTATTTTATCTAACAATCCAAAAGTAATATTCATTGCAAGATGACTTCAATTCGTGAAATGTCTGCAAATTTTCACAAACTTGACAAGTTCGAAGGTGTTGGTTTTAGAAGATGGCAGAAGAAGATGCATTTCCTTCTCACTTCGTTAAGTGTGGCGTATGTTTTGAGCACTCCCAAACCCGAGGAAGTGGAAAATGAAACTGTTGAAGAAATTCGGAGGAGAAACAAATGGGAGAATGATGACTATATATGTCGTGGTCACATCCTTAACGGTATGTCCGATGCTTTGTTTGGTATTTATCAATTTGTTGAATCCGCTAAGATTCTTTGGGATGAACTAGAAAGTAAATACATGGTCGAAGATGCTTCTAGTAAGAAATTTCTTGTTAGTAATTTCAATGCTTTTAAAATGGTAGACTCTAGGTCGGTAATGGAGTAATTCCATGAAATTCAAAGAATCTTAGGGAGTTTTAAGCAACACAACATTGTGATGGATGAGACCTTTGTTGTTTCCTCTATAATTGACAAATTACCACCCGGTTGGAAGGATGTTAGAAATTCTCTTAAGCATAAGAAAGATGATATGAATGTTGAACAATTGGGTGCTCATTTTCGGATTGAAGAGGGCATTCGGGTCCAAGATGGACAAAAGGATGTCAATCCTAATTCTTCCACCGTTAACATGGTGGAGGATGGTAAATCAAAGGAGTCTTCTAATCCTAAGAAGAGGGCTAACAATTTCACCAAAGGCAACAATGGGAAGAAGCCTAAATTTGGTGGAGGTGCTCAACGAGGTTGTTGGGAATGTGGAAAGCGCGGTCATTTCAAGAAGGATTGCACCATTTGGAAGAAGAAGATGAACAAAAAGAATGGTGGGAATGGCGAGTCTAGCCAAACCCATACCAAGCAAGGTATGTGTACACAAGTTTCACTTAATTCAAATCTGAATTTTGTGTGTATGATTTCTGAAATCTTTTGTGTACAGGATGATTGTTCATGGTGGATTGATTCGGGAGCATCAAGACATGTATGCAAGGAGCGGTCTCTATTCAAGACTTTCAAGGAGGTTGAGAATGGAGAAGTTCTTTACATGGGCAATGATTCTACGGCTAAAGTTCTAGGTGTAGGACAAGTAGAATTAGTGTTTAGTTCCGGAAAGCCTCTTATTTTAAGAGATGTATTGTATGCTCCGGAACTTAGGAGAAATTTAGTCTCCGGTGCTACCTTGAATCGATTAGGTTTTAAAATGGTGTTTGAAGCTGATAAATTTATATTATCTAAGGGTGGTACATTTGTAGGACTTGGTTATCTTTGTAATAGCATGTTTAAACTTAGTATTTCTAATGCTTTGAAAGATATTTTGTTTGTTGTCAATGACAATTCTTCTCTATGGCATAATAGATTTGGTCATGTTAACTATAAAAAGTTGTATTCCATGTCTAAGCATGATTTGATTCCCTCGTTTGATCCAAGTATAGAGAAGTGTAGAACATGCATGTTAACAAAGATAACTAGAAAATCTTTTCCAAACAATATGGAAAAGGATACTTCATTGCTTGATTTGGTGCATAGTGATTTATGTGATTTCCATAGCACTCCTTCCTTGGAACAAGAAATACATGATAACTTTTATTGATGATTATTCTCGGTTTTGTTATGTATACTTGTTGTTTACTAAGGATGAAGCCCTTGATAAGTTTAAGATCTATAAAAATGAAGTTGAATTGCAACTAAGTGACAAAATTAAACGGTTTAGAACCGATAGGGGTGGTGAATTCTATGACCCGAGTTATTTTCAATATACCGGTATTATACATGAAACTACCGCGGCTTATACACCACAACAAAATGGTATAGCGGAAAGAAAGAATAGAACTTTGCAAGAAATGGTAAATTCTATGTTATCCTATTCGGGTTTAAGTGATGGTTTTTGGGGTGAAGCTATGTTAACAGCTTGTCATATTTTAAACCGAGTTCCAGTGAAAAAGAACGAGGTTACCCCATATGAACTTTGGTATAAAAGAAAACCAAACATGAGTTATCTCAAAGTTTGGGGATGTCGGGCAATTGTAAAAGTGTCGGAACCCAAACGTAAAAAGTTGGGTGAAAGGGGAGTTGAGTGCGTCTTTATAGGGTATGCTCTTCATAGCAAATCCTATAGGTTCTATGTTATAGAACAAAATGACTTTTGGTCAATTCACACTATTGTGGAGTCAAGAGATGCAATTTTTGATGAAAATCGATATTCATCAATTCCTAAACCAAAGGATATTACTCCTAATACCAATATTCAAGCAATTGATCAAATTAACATTGATCAAGGAATTGGTCTTGATCAAACTAACATTGATCAAGAAGTTGATGAACAAACTCTTGATGAGAATGTTGCATCAACATCATCACAACCTAAGAGAAGTAAAAGGGCGAGAAAAGAGAAATCTTTCGGCCCGGACTTTCATGTATATTTGGTTGAAGGATCAAGGAGTTCCATAGTGACTAAGTTTCCATATATATTTAATGTGGAAGAGGATCCGTTAACGCTTAATGAGGCTATGAGATCTCAAGATGCCTCTTTTTGGAAAGAGGCAATTGATGATGAGATGGATTCCATCATGGGAAATAACACTTGGGTTTTAGCTGATTTACCTCCTAAGTGTAAACCAATTGGGTGTAAATGGATTTTCAAAAAGAAAATGAAAGTAGATGGAACTATTGATAAGTTCAAAGCCCGTTTAGTGGCTCAAGGTTTCTCACAAAAACCGGGTATTGATTATTTCGATACATATGCACCCTTTGCTAGAATCTCCACTATAAGGTTATTAATAGCTCTTGCGGCTATCCATAAGCTTGTGATCCATCAAATGGATGTCAAGACGGCGTTCTTGAATGGAGAACTAGAGGAAGAGGTTTACATGCGACAACCGGAAGGGTTTGTCGTGCAAGGTCAAGAGCATAAAGTATGCAAGTTGATTAGATCTTTGTATGGGCTAAAACAAGCACCTAAGCAATGGCATCAAAAGTTTGATGAGGTTGTGTTGTCTAATGGTTTCAAATTGAATAATTCAGACAAGTGTGTTTATAGCAAATTTGATGACAACGGCAATGGTGTCATGATTTGTCTATATGTAGATGACATGTTGATATTTGGAACGGATTTGTCACAAGTTGAGTGGACAAAATCTTTTCTATCTTCACAATTCTCCATGAAAGATATGGGGGAGGCGGATGTCATCTTAGGTATAAGAATTAAGAGAGACAATGGAAAATTGATCTTGTCACAATCTCATTATATCGAGAAAGTGCTCAAGAAGTTTAATGTTAGTGATTGCTCTCTTGTTTCAACTCCTATGGACCCAAGTGAAAAATTGTTGCCAAATGATGGCAATGCCATGTCTCAACTTGAGTATGCGAGGGTTATAGGTTGTTTGATGTATGCTATGACGAGTACTAGGCCGGATATCGCATTTGCGGTAGGGAAATTAAGTAGGTATACTAGTAATCCTAGTATGGAACATTGGCAAGCTATTCGTCGAGTGTTAAAGTATTTGAGGAAAACCATGGACTATGGTTTGTCCTATAGTGGATATCCTTCGGTTTTAGAAGGGTATTCGTGTAATCCCCCATATTTTTAAGTTATTTAATTAAATAGTCTTAATCATTTTTGAATTATTAAAGCTATTTAATTTCAGTATTTCAGAGCAGAAGGGTATTTTGGTCATTTTACCAAAAGAGTATTTGAGTATTTTCACAAAGAAGTACTTTAGTCTTTTCAAGAAAGTATTTTAGTAATATTAGTGAGAAGTTTATTTTGGCAATTTCATATCAAACGTATTTCGGTAATTTGATGAGTAAGGATATTTTAGTCTTTTTACCCAAAAGACCATATACTATAAAAGGGGAAACCCTAGTTTCCCCATCTTTCTTCCAGCCACTTTCTTCAAAAGGAGTAAGAGGAGTTTTCTTCCTCTCTCAAACTCTAGTTCTTCAAGTTATTTTTTTTCAAAGTTTCAAGCTTTAATCTAGTTTTCATTCTTGATAATTGTAGTTTTAATCTAGTTTTCTGATTTTTATTTTCTTCTTATTGTTCTCTCTCTTCCCCTGCGTTTTCCGGCCACCACGGTGGTGGTTCGCCGGCGGCTTTAGGGTGGCAGCGGTAGCATGACATGGCTGCGTGGGCCATCGATGTGCACAGCGGTGGTGGCGGCAGCTCGACCCGACGTGGCTGCGTGGGCCACCGCCGGGCACAAGAGTGGTGGCAGCCGGCGAAGCGTCTTCTTGGCCGGCGTTGGTGCCGGCCGGTGGTGCTGCCGGGTGGTTGTTGTTCCAGATTTTTGTGGTTTTCGAACCACTTGTTAAAAAAAAAAAAAAAATTTCTTTTAGTTATTATTTAGTAAATAAATCACAACAGTAATTAAATTAACAAATTATTAATTTTTATGAAGTTTTAAGTATTAGTTTATAGTGGGTTTTGCCTACTAGTAAAGGTTTTCAAGCTATGACTCAAAAATAGTTTTTAAAGCATTTTTAAAGAAAAATCAGCTTTGTTATTAATTTTAAAAGTGCTGATTTTTATTTATTAGTAGCTTTGAATTGTTGTTGGCAAGTACTAATTGATAGTACTTTATTTTTGGTAGGTTTCAAGCATAGTCAAAGCAAGTGAAGCTTTTAATTGTTGATTGTTGTGTGTTATCAAGGTACATACACTTTGACCTTTGACTTTAGTGTTTAAAGGTTTATTTATTGAGCATGAGGAGTAAGGAGAGGCTTATGCCTTATAATTGTTTGAGTACATATTGAGAACTTAGAAAGGAGATTAGGAATGGAACTTTTGAGTTATTCCTATATTTGAAAAGCATGTGATTGATGATAATTGCTTTTGAGCATGATTAAAGTTGTTTAATGTTATTCCTGAAGCTAGGGCTTGCATGAGAATATTTTATTGAGCAAGGTCTCATTAGAAGTTATATATTTTATTGAGCAAGGTCTCATTAGAAGTTATATATTTTATTGAGCAAGGTCTCATTAGAAGTTATATGTTTTATTGAGCAAGGTCTCAATAGAAGTTATATATTTGTTGAGCTAGGTCTCACAAGTTTTAAAGTTATTGAGCAAGGTCTCACGAGTATTTGAATCATTGAGCAAGGACTCAATTGATTGGATCATGGATCCTTAAGAAAGTAAGAAAGGACTCATGGAGTCATTAAAGTAATAAGATGAGCAAGGTCTCAAAGAATATAGAATCGAGTTATTTATGGTATTTGTTGCATTCACTTGTTAAAGAAAGATAAGAAATTAATTTATTTGCTAGTTGTATTATTATTGTGATTGTGTCTCACATAATGGGCTTTGGCAATAAAACTCTTGGGATGGATCCCCCATGAGTATTGAACATAAGGGGGGAGTTAGTGTGAAACTACACTCCTGCATATAGCTTAGCATGACGATGCTAATGCTTTTATTTTATTGAGCAAGTTTATGGAATTCCAATTATCAAGATCTTTGAGTGGACTAGGTGTCACTCGTATTCTATATCTCTGAGATGTTGAGTCTAGAGGCTCACTCTCACCCTCTTTCATTACTAACAAGCTTAAAATTCTCGAGTCAAGTTATTTAAAGTTCATGGAACTTTAGTAAGAGGTGTGGGATCTCTTACACAAGGAATACTAGCCCGTATGATTCCAAGAGGATGACGGTGCCCGTTCATTGTCAAATAATAATAATAAAAGAAAGTATTTAGTAAGTTCAGTCATGTGCTTATCGCATGTAGTGTCACAAGAAGAGCAAGTCAAAGTTGTTTGAGGATTGCATGCATCATTATTTGCATTAGTTTAGTAGTGTTATGTACTCAGCGTTGCTGATGTATGTGTTTCTTTGTTTTCTTTGGTTGTTGTTTTTCCTCAACAACCCTGTGATGACCCATTTGGCGAGCAGAGCTTAGAGGAGAAGTTTCAGGTACAAGTTCTTGGTGTGCATAAGAATCATAAGCATCCGGATGGGAATTATATTACACGAGTACTTTCTTATATATTAAGTTATTTTGAATTATATGTTTAACTTTACTTGACCATTGGCGTCAAGGTTTGACTTGTTTTGAAGATGGGACTATTATGGGATAGTTTCCGAGTTTGTAACTCATTTACATACTTTCTTATTTCAGTTGTATTAAAGTATTTCCAGTTTATTTTAAAAGACTTCCGCTGTATTCTCTGATTAGCCTTACGTATTATCATGCGTGGCGTAACAACTCCCGCAATTTCTCCTAGTATATATAAGGAGGAGTCGTGGGGGTGTTACAAAGTGGTTACCAGAGCTCCAAAGGTTATATTACCTTTATTTTACAAAAGTTTTCGAACTTAAAAGTATTTCAAAGTCGAATTGCAAAGGGAAGGGAATTGCATATGCATATGTACACTGCATCGCATTAGTCACTAAGTGTTTATGTGCCTTAGATTAGTAAGTGTTCTAAGGTCTAGTAGCATTTTGATGTGTTTTATGTGACTAAGTATTTGATTGCAACATGATTGGCATTTTCTACTTGCATAGATTCCAGTTTTGACTGAAAGGTGTAGTATGACTACAAATTAGTGCTAGTTTTGCTTTGAGCTACTACTCTAGTAAGAGAGTTAGTATGAAAGCTCCTTAGAGAGGAAATTGAGAATTCAATGTCAGCATGGCATTTGCTTAGTTGTTTTGACCTATATTGGGGTCCAATAAGCGATTTTTAAGTCGAATTTTTTTTCTTGGGCAGATCAATGGCCGATAGAAACGCTAGAGTTGATGCTCAGCTACGGAATTTGGTCCGAGTGACTACGAATTTAGCTAGGAGAGTCCCTTCGAAAAGAAGTACGTTGATTGGTTTAAGAGGGTTATAGTAAACCGCCTTCTTATGATGGGAAAGGCGATCTGTCGAAGCTTGAGAACTGGTTTAGGGACTTTGAGAAGCTATTCGATGCTATCCAATGTCCGAGATAATAGGAAGGTAGCTATAGGTTGCGTACTACCTCAAGGAGGAAGCCGATTTTTGGTGGTCGCAACATAAGGAGACGTTAATGGCAAGGCCTGACTTTGATTGGAAGGCTTTCGAAGGAGCTATGAAGGAGAAATTTTATCCCAATTTCTTGAGGAGGCAAAAGGCCAGTGAATTTGATGAGTTGAAGCAAGGTGACATGACTGTGGAGCAGTACTATGAGAAGTTTGTAGGATTGATGAAGTTTGCTCCAGAGTTAGTACCCTGCGAGGAAAGAAAGGCTATTAGGTTTGAGACTGGACTTAGTCTTGAGGTGAAGCTTGGGCTAGGAGGTTCAACTTTCAGGACCTTAGAGGAAGTGTACGATAGAGCTGCTCATTTAGGTTCCTATTTGAAACAAGCTGGAGTTGAAAGCTCAAACAACAAGAGAAAGGAGAATCCTAGTCAGAATTTCCAGAGGAACGACAAGAAGTACAAGCCTCAACATAACTTTCACCAAGGAGGACAATCTAATGGCCAAAGGAATGGAGGCCAGTATCAACAACAGAAAGGTGGAAATGGTCCTAATAAGGGAAGGAAAGGAGACGAACGCGTGTATTTCTGCAAGAAGTGCCCCTACAATCATCCTGGAAAGGATTGCGAAGGAAAGCTAGTGGAGTGTAACTACTGCCACAAATTGGGTCACCGAGAGTATGAGTGCTTCTCTAAGAACCCTGAATTGAAGACTGACAAGGGCAAGAGCGGAAA
Organism: Beta corolliflora; assembly: GCA_947648045.1. Lineage (NCBI taxonomy): Eukaryota > Viridiplantae > Streptophyta > Magnoliopsida > Caryophyllales > Amaranthaceae > Beta > Beta corolliflora. The sequence continues at coordinate 203,540 of CANSZD010000775.1, forward strand.
CCAGTTTGGTCAGGGCAATCGAAACCATTCAGGAGGCAACAACTATCAAGGTGGGAACAAGCAAACTAGTTACAACAAGACCGTTTTTAGTGGAGCTGGCCCTAGTGTGCCTGCAGTGGCAAGATTGAATGTCATAAGTGCTAGAGAAGCTGAGACGTCTAAGGACGTAGTTACGGGTAATGTTTCTATTAATTCCACTTTTGCTAAAGCTTTATTTGATTCAGGAGCCGAACGTTCATTTGTTTCAAAGTTAGTTGTTTCAAAATATGGCTTAGAAAACCCTAGGGATGTTGAAATTCCTATTATGTTACCATCTGGGGAAGTAGTAACTTGCTTAAGAGTATATGAGAACGTCCTTGTAAAAATTGGGGATGTAGACTTTGAAACCAACCTCATAGAGTTTCCATTGGAAGACTTGGAGATCATGTTAGGAATGGATTGGCTTAAGGAGTATAAAGCCGAGATTTTGTGTGGAGAACAAAAAGTGAGATTGAGGAATAAGGACGGGAAAAAGGTGACTTTCAAGACTAAACCACAAGAAGGTAGAATTAAGATCATTTCATCCTTAAGTTTGGTAAAGCAAGTGAGTAAGGGAGCTTCGTTATTCTTGTGTAGTGTGCGAGAGGTTGGAAGAAGAGAAGCTTAAGATAGAACATGTGAAGGTGGTGAATGAGTTTCAGCACGTATTTCGGAAGATGTACCAGGGAATGCCACCTCAAAGGGAGTTAGAATTCACCATAGACTTAGTTCCTGGGCGCCCCTATATCAAAAGCACCCTATAGAATGGCTCCAAGCGAGAGATGAAGGAGCTCAACAAGCAACTAAAGGAATTACTCGAGAAAGGATACATTAGACCTAGTTATTCCCCATGGGGAGCGCCTGTTTTGTTCGTAAGGAAGAAGGATGGGAGCTTGAGGCTATGTATCGATTATAGAGATCTCAACAAGGTGACTATTAAGAATAAGTATCCGTTACCGAGGATTGACGACCTATTCGATCAATTAAGAGGAGCTGGAATATTTTCGAAGATAGACTTGAGGTCAGGGTATCTCCAGTTGCAAATTAGGGAGGAGGACATACCAAAGACTGCCTTTAGGACGAGGTATGGTCACTATGAGTTCACCGTGATGCCATTTGGTTTAACTAATGCACCGACGATGTTTATGGACCTCATGAATAGAGTGTTTCGAGAGTATTTGGACAAATTTGTAGTTGTATTCATCGATGATATCCTTATCTACTCGAAGAACAAGGAGGAGCATGAAGAGCACTTGAGATTGGTATTATCTACACTTAGGGAGCATCAGCTTTACGCAAAGTTCTCGAAGTGTGAATTTTGGATGGAAGAAGTGGCGTTTCTTGGCCACATTGTGTCAAAGAAGGGAATTTCCGTAGATCCGTCGAAGATAACCGCAGTGAGCGAATGGCCTACTCCTAGGAATGTTACTGATATAAGGAGTTTCTTGGGTCTAGCTGGCTACTATAGACGTTTTGTGAAGGATTTTTCGAGGGTAGCTAAACCAATGACTAGTCTTATGAAGAAGGATACAAAGTTCATATGGACCGAGGAGTGTGAGAAAACCTTTAAGAAGCTTAAGGAGTTGTTGACTACGACTCCCGATCTTGACGTTCGCGAGAGGAGAATCTTCGAGTTGGAGGTATATAGTGACGCTTCGAAAAATGGTTTAGGGTGTGTGTTGATGCAAAACCAAAAGGTTATAGCCTATGCTTCTAGGCAATTGAAACCGTACGAAGTGAATTACCCAACCCATGATCTAGAGTTAGCTGCAATAGTGTTTGCTTTGAAGATTTGGCGACACTACTTGTATGGAGTGAAGGTGAAGTTGTACACGGATCACAAGAGTCTGAAGTATTTTTATACTAAAAAAGATTTGAATATGAGGCAGAGAAGATGGTTGGAGTTGGTTAATGACTACGATATTGAGATCTTATACCATGAAGGAAAGGCAAACGTCGTTGCCGATGCTCTAAGTCGCAAGTCTAGCCATAGTTTAAGTACTTTGGTACTTCCAGATAAGTTGTGTGATGAGTTTAGGAAGCTCAACATTGAAGTTGTTGGGAGTGGTGGAATGGAAGCATGCTTAAATGCCATTTCAATCCAGTCAACATTGAATGAAGAAATTTTAAAGGCTCAAGAAGGGAATGAGGAAATGGAGAAGATCAAGAAGCTGATCGAGGAGAAGAAGACAAAGGAGTTTAGCATCCATGACGATGGAAGTGTCCGATTCAATGGAAGGTGGTGTTTACCGTCGAGTTGCACCGAGTTGAAAGAGAAAGTGATGAAAGAAGGGCACAACACGACTTATTCTATCCACCCTGGAGGGGATAAATTGTATAAGGACTTGAAGCTGATGTTCTGGTGGAACAATATGAAGAGAGAAGTAGCTGAATTTGTTGCTAGGTGTTTGACTTGCCCGGAAGGTGAAGAGCGAACACAAGAGACCTCAAGGAACGATTCAACCGTTACCGGTGCTCGAGTGGAAGTGGGATGACATAGCAATGGATTTCGTTGTAGGTCTTCCCAAGACAAATAAAGGATTCACCAAAGTGTGGGTGATTGTAGATAGACTAACTAAAGTAGCAAAATTTGTTCCGATGAAGGACAATTGGTCAATGGAACAGTGTGGTAAAGTATATGTAGACCAAGTGGTGAGGCATCATGGAGTTCCTTCCACTATTGTGTCTAATAGGGATTCAAGATTCTTATCTCATTTTTGGGAAGCATTACAGAAAGCTTTTGGGACCGATGTGCTTAAGAGTACCGCTTTTCATCCAGCAACTGATGGTCAATCGGAGAGAACCATTCAGACTCTCGAGGACATGTTGAGAGCGTGTGCCTTAGATTACCCTAAGACTTGGGATGAGATGTTGATAGAATTCTCATACAATAATAGTTACCATTCTAGCATTAAGATGGCTCCTTTCGAAGCCCTATACGGTCGGAAATGTCGCAGTCCATTGTGCTGGAATGATATTAGCGAGACGGTTACTTTGGGACCGCAAATGATTGAAGATACCGTGAATCAAGTGAGATATATCCGTGAGAAGATGAGGGCGGCCCAGGATCGTCAAAAGGCCTATGCAGATCAGAATAGAAGAGATAGTGAGTATCAAGTAGGCGAGAAAGTCTTACTAAAGGTGTCACCTATGAAAGGGGTGATGCGTTTTGGGCAAAAAGGAAAGCTTAGCCCGAAGTTTATAGGTCCCTATGACATTATTGAAAGAATTGGAAGATTAGCTTATCGTTTGGATTTGCCGAATAACTTGGGAAAGGTGCATAATGTGTTCCATGTATCCCAACTAAAGAGATATGTACCCGATAAGTCTCACGTATTAGATCCCGAGATTATAGAAGTGGATGAGACACTTTCTTTTGAAGAAAGACCTGTGAAGATCTTAGACTCGAAAGTGAGGAGTACAAGAAATAGAGATATAAAGATAATCAAGGTTTTGTGGTCTAACCACATGCAGAAGAGGCTACGGGAAAGCGAAGATGAGATGAGAAAGAAGTATCATGAGCTCTTCGACTAGGTGAGTTGAGTTCCGGGACGTAACTCCTTTAAGGGGGGTAGAGTGCGTGCGCGCATTTTGCTAGAAATTAGTAAGAATTTGTTGCATTTGTGCACGATTTTTAGAGTTTTCAAGGAAAACTTTTTCAAGTAAAGGAAGCATTTCATGGTTTAAACATTCAAGGCAAAAGTTTTATTTAGTAGCGTATTATTTGGCTACTTGTTTTACTCAGTAGCGTATTATTTGGCTACTTCTTAAGAAAGAACTATATTAGGGCGTAATGCTCATAAGTCTTCAAGCCGAAAGCTTGAGAAGAGAGGAGGTTTTGTTTAAGTTTCGGGACGAAACTTCTTTTTAGGGGGTAGTATAATCCCCATATTTTTAAGTTATTTAATTAAATAGTCTTAATCATTTTTGAATTATTAAAGCTATTTAATTTCGATATTCGAGGCGAAGGGTATTTTGGTCATTTTACCAAAAGAGTATTTGAGTATTTTCACAAAGAAGTACTTTAGTCTTTTCAAGAAAGTATTTTAGTAATATTAGTGAGAAGTTTATTTTGGCAATTTCATATCAAACGTATTTCGGTAATTTGATGAGTAAGGATATTTTAGTCTTTTTACCCAAAAGACCATATACTATAAAAGGGGAAACCCTAGTTTCCCCATCTTTCTTCCAGCCACTTTCTTCAAAAGGAGTAAGAGGAGTTTTCTTCCTCTCTCAAACTCTAGTTCTTCAAGTTATTTTTTTTCAAAGTTTCAAGCTTTAATCTAGTTTTCATTCTTGATAATTGTAGTTTTAATCTAGTTTTCTGATTTTTATTTTCTTCTTATTGTTCTCTCTCTTCCCCTGCGTTTTCCGGCAACCACGGTGGTGGTTCGCCGGCGGCTTTAGGGTGGCAGCGGTAGCATGACATGGCTGCGTGGGCCACTGATGTGCACAGCAGTGGTGGCAGCAGCCGACCTGACGTGGCTGCGTGGGCCACTGCTGGGCACAGTAGTGGTGGCAGCGCTGGGCAGTGCTGCTGGCCGGCGTTGGTGCTGGCCGGTGGTGCTGCCGGGTGGTTGTTGTTCCAGATTTTTGTGGTTTTCGAACCACTTGTTAAAAAAAAAAAAAATTTCTTTTAGTTATTATTTAGTAAATAAATTACAGCAGTAATTAAATTAACAAATTATTAATTTTTATGAAGTTTTAAGTATTAGTTTATAGTGGGTTTTGCCTACTAGTAAAGGTTTTCAAGCTATGACTCAAAAATAGTTTTTAAAGCATTTTTAAAGAAAAATCAGCTTTGTTATTAATTTTAAAAGTGCTGATTTTTATTTATTAGTAGCTTTGAATTGTTGTTGGCAAGTACTAATTGATAGTATTTTATTCTTGGTAGGTTTCAAGCATAGTCAAAGCAAGTGAAGCTTTTAATTGTTGATTTTTGTGTGTTATCAAGGTACATACACTTTGACCTTTGACTTTAGTGTTTAAAGGTTTATTTATTGAGCATGAGGAGTAGGAAGAGGCTTATGCCTTATAATTGTTTGAGTACATATTGAGAACTTAGAAAGGAGATTAGGAATGGAACTTTTGAGTTATTCCTATATTTGAAAAGCATGTGATTGATGATAATTGCTTTTGAGCATGATTAAAGTTGTTTAATGTTATTCCTGAAGCTAGGGCTTGCATGAGAATATTTTATTGAGCAAGGTCTCATTAGAAGTTATATATTTTATTGAGCAAGGTCTCATTAGAAGTTATATATTTTATTGAGCAAGGTCTCATTAGAAGTTATATGTTTTATTGAGCAAGGTCTCAATAGAAGTTATATATTTGTTGAGCTAGGTCTCACAAGTTTTAAAGTTATTGAGCAAGGTCTCACGAGTATTTGAATCATTGAGCAAGGACTCAATTGATTGGATCATGGATCCTTAAGAAAGTAAGAAAGGACTCATGGAGTCATTAAAGTAATAAGATGAGCAAGGTCTCAAAGAATATAGAATCGAGTTATTTATGGTATTTGTTGCATTCACTTGTTAAAGAAAGATAAGAAATTAATTTATTTGCTAGTTGTATTATTATTGTGATTGTGTCTCACATAATGGGCTTTGGCAATAAAACTCTTGGGATGGATCCCCCATGAGTATTGAACATAAGGGGGAGTTAGTGTGAAACTACACTCCCGCATATAGCTTAGCATGACGATGCTAATGCTTTTATTTTATTGAGCAAGTTTATGGAATTCCAATTATCAAGATCTCTGAGTGGACTAGGTGTCACTCGTATTCTATATCTCTGAGATGTTGAGTCTAGAGGCTCACTCTCACCCTCTTTCATTACTAACAAGCTTAAAATTCTCGAGTCAAGTTATTTAAAGTTCATGGAACTTTAGTAAGAGGTGTGGGATCTCTTACACAAGGAATACTAGCCCGTATGATTCCAAGAGGATGACGGTGCCCGTTCATTGCCAAATAATAATAATAAAAGAAAGTATTTAGTAAGTTCAGTCATGTGCTTATCGCATGTAGTGTCACAAGAAGAGCAAGTCAAAGTTGTTTGAGGATTGCATGCATCATTATTTGCATTAGTTTAGTAGTGTTATGTACTCAGCGTTGCTGATGTATGTGTTTCTTTGTTTTCTTTGGTTGTTGTTTTTCCTCAACAACCCTGTGATGACCCATTTGGCGAGCAGAGCTTAGAGGAGAAGTTTCAGGTACAAGTTCTTGGTGTGCATAAGAATCATAAGCATCCGGATGGGAATTATATTACACGAGTACTTTCTTGTATATTAAGTTATTTTGAATTATATGTTTAACTTTACTTGACCATTGGGGTCAAGGTTTGACTTGTTTTGAAGATGGGACTATTATGGGATAGTTTCCGAGTTTGTAACTCATTTACATACTTTCTTATTTCAGTTGTATTAAAGTATTTCCAGTTTATTTTAAAAGACTTCCGCTGTATTCTCTGATTAGCCTTACGTATTATCATGCGTGGCGTAACAACTCCTGCAATTTCTCCTAGTATATATAAGGAGGAGTCGTGGGGGTGTTACAATTCGGATGCAAGTTGGATCTCTAATAGAGAAGATCATTCCTCCACAAGTGGATGGGCATTCCTCCTTGGGGGAGGTGCGATATCTTGGGCTTCCAAGAAACAAACTTGCATTGCGGATTCTTCAATGACATCGGAGTTTATAGCTCTGTTGTCGGCAAGCAAAGAAGCCGAGTGGTTAAGGAATCTCATGTTTGAGATACCTTTGTTGCCAAAACTAATATCACCTATTGCTATACATTGTGATAGTGATGCAGCTTTGGCAAGAGCTTATAGTCAAGTGTATAATGGTAAGTCAAGACACATTGGTGTGAGACATAGTTATGTCCAAGGACTTATCAAAGATAGTGCTATCACTGTTGACTATGTGAGAACTACGTATAACCTAGCTGATTGTTTCACAAAGGCACTAGCTAGAGATACGGTAAAGAGGATGGCAATCGGTTTAGGATTGGTGCCTATTGAAAATCACGAGTGAGGGAATCTTAACTTAACGCCCAATAAGACGTTGGGTCTTGAGTTCAATAAGATTAATTTCCTTATTTGATGATTGAAAGAACTTATATAATCATCCAAGGTAAAGTCTTTAAATCTGTGATGATTTAAGAGGATGTTTAATCTTAATAGGTCTCTTGACATTGTGCTTTGTCACAGGAGCATGCTTTCTAAGAGATCTACCTATGTAAGTGCGAAGTTTGGCCGCTTCAAGGAGCTAGTGAGGCATAGCTTTGATGCACTTATGAATTGATATGGACACATGGCTAATTAGTGTCAAGTATATATTGAAAATGAGTAGTTAATCTTGTGTGTGTAATATCTTTAAGTTTTTCATTATGTGTTGCTAATGGTTCAATCGTTTATCGACACCATTTGGACACGAGTGCTTGGAATGTGTATTATACTAAGTGGAAGTTCAAGTCTTTGTACACTTTCATTTATGCATGAGGTTGTTTTGTTTTGATAATGCTTGTGCAATAACTATTTTTGTATACTCTAAATGGGGGAGGATTGTTGGAGATTTAGAGTATAAGGTTAGTTAATTTCATGATATATTGTTTGAGTTACTTGGTAATGGTGTTGTTACTCGAATAATATATGTAATAATATGCTATATGTATTTCATGTATTGTTCTTGCGTTTCGTCGAGAACTTAATGAAGAGCAGCAGCCTCGCGAGTAGTAAGTCGTGTGCTAGACAACCAGCAGCATGCTGGATCTAGTGGGAAGGATGGTGATGGTCGCGACTCGCGACCATGGTCGCACCTCGCGACGTTGCTCAGCTCGCGACTCGCGATGCTGATCGCGGCTCGCGACGATGTCACTGACATTTGCTGCTCTTTGCGTTAATTCGCGTGTTTTGACGGTTTGTCAATGTATCGTTTCGGATTTTCTGAAACAGTATAGCATTGTTATAAATATGAGATCTCTCATATGATGAAGGGGTTGAGAAAACTACTTCTCTCTTTTGTATACAAACTCTAAAAGATCAAAATCAGAAATTCTTCATCTCTACAAAATCTCACAAACTCATTTTCATTGAATAGTGTTCATAGTAAGCGTGACCACTGTTGTTTTCTTCTTTGTATCTCGAAGGTGAATTCCGTGAAACCCGTGCTTTACGATTAGGGTCGGAATATTACTTTTGGGAAAGTGATCCACGCCTAGAAGATTGTTTATCTTGTGACCCTTGTTTCATTTCTATTTTATCTAACATCTTTTTCCCCCTTAGCTTTTAGTAAAGAAATACATGATGTACTTGCAATTATAACAAGTGAGAACTACCATACTTGGGACCAGGTATGTACAAAAACATATAGATTCTTGTGGGGAACAAGCTAAGGTAACGAGGGGCTCCTCCACGTATATGAGGAGTTTAGGGATTATAATGAGGGCTCCTAGAGAGTTAGGAGGAGGGTTAGTTCTTAAAGTTATTATGAGGTGTTTGGGGGTTATGAGGGGCTGACGTTGTGAGGTGTTCGTGGTTAATAATTATGAGGTGGGATCTTAGAGTTCAGAGGTATCCAAGCTGGAATTATGAGGTGTCCGGGTTTATGAGAGGCTCCTCGAATTATTAGGAATGACAATGGGTTAAATTTGATTAGATTTTTCAAAAAAAAAATCGAGCCATCTCTATATATGTCAATATGAATTTTATTGATTGGATTTAGATCGAAGTAATATTTTATTAGATTAGGTGGAATTTAAGTCGGGCTCAAACTGTTTTAACATTTAAGATCACAAAAGTTGGAGTTTTTGAAATAAAAAAGAAAAATATACTTGTAATTTTTACTTGATTATTGATGAGGGAATAACTGGTGTAGGATTCGAGATACGTTTGCGAAATCTTACATAATCTTCACATCTTATAGGGTTCTGATCAAATGTTTACTTTTCAGATGTGATCGGATGATGAAGAAGGGCTATTGAGTTATTATGAGGTGTTCGAAGGTTAGGTGTAGTGAAATTATAAGGTGTTTGAGGGTTATGAAGGGAACTCGAATAAGTTGAGTTACACAAATCTCATACTTATAACGAGGGGGTGTACGTAAACGAGTCAAGTCGAGCCAAGCGCATAATAACTTATTTATGTTCAAGTTCAAACCCATTTAACATAGTCAGCCTTGACATATAACTTTAGCTATCCATCGAGTCAAAAAACTTGTTCAAGCTTGACTTGTTAAAAAATTTTCATGTTTGGGATCTACTCGTGTTCACCGAGCCCTAGTTCATGATCATAGGCAAGCTTTTATTCAAGAACAAGAAGTTTCTTTTTGTGTGTATTTTAATGGAAAAATTGATAGGAACAGTCCCAATTATGGGTGTTCCGCCATTTTCAGTCCCAATTAAAGATTATTTCTGAGCGGTCCCAACTATATATCATTTTTGCCGAAATTGGTCCCAAGCGGGTTAATGACCTTCTACAACGGGTAAAACGAGTTTTTTTTTCCCCACAACCCTGTTTCTTCTTCCTCCTTCACCTCTTTCTCACTCCTCCCTCCCTCCCTAACCGGTTTGAGGTATCCATCCTCTTCTTCCTCCTCTTTCTCTCTCCTCCCCCGCCACTTCCTCCTCTTCCCCTCCCCTGCCATTCCCTTCTCCTCCCTGCCACCGAGCCCACCCCCGAAGCCCCATCCTCTACTGTTACCGACCCAGTTTTGAGATAGATTTTTGCTTTATTGGGTCTGGGTTTATGGGTATAACTGAACCCCGAAGCCCGATAAAATATTACATCGAAAATGATATACTTGATACCAGATCAAAATAGCTGTGTATACTCCCAAATCCAATGCTCTCTCAATCAAAAGATTCAACACAGGCACAGCAAAATTGAGGTCTTAACCAAGCGAGATATGTACATCTCCGTCACTGATAAGTATCCATACAAAAATCAAACCAAAAATGAATATATCACAATTCAAATAAGCACCTAAACGATGGAACTAAAAATGAATGAACAAGCTAAAATCAATGATTTCCAAATGCCAACTGAATTGAGATTACTATCAATTTCGTCAATTAACGAAGTCAATACTACTTCATCAATAGTAACAATTACCAAAATTAACATACACAAAAAAAAAGAGTGACAAATTAGCAGTTAAAATGCTTGAATAATACCAAATGAATTGAGAAATGAGTTTTAAAAATTAACGTTAAAAAATTACCAGCATACAAATGTTCGAGAGTTTGAAGCTGAAGAGGAGTTTTGGGGAGCAAATTACAAGCGTCGAAGTCAGAGAGACTGGTCGTAGGAGAGAGAGTGAGAGGTCCATGGATATGGTGAGTTTGAGTTGCCATGAAAATTTAATTGAGAAAACAAAAATGGTGAAGAATTGAGTTCAAGGAATGCATGGGAGGGGGAGGCAGAGTAGTGGTACTGGTAGGGACGAAGGATTAATAAATTTTTTAAAAAAAATTTAACATGTTAAACAGGTAATAAGTCACCTGGGACTAATTTTTGGCAAAAATGATATATAGTTGGGACCGCCGAAATAATCTTTAGTTGGACCGAAAATGGTGAACGCCCATAGTTGGGACTGTTCCTATCAATTTTTCCCATTTTAATGAGCTCTTTTAGTTTATAATGAGATCAACATAAATAAATACTCCTACACCTAACCAAGCTTTTCAATGAACAACATAAACAAGTGTTATTAATGAATATAAATCAACAAGTTATTGCTGAACATATATAGATAATTAAGTAACATTGTTCATATTCAAACCCATTTATAAACCCAGCTCTTAAATTTGGTCAAACTCGATCTGTTCATCAATTAGAAATAAACGAAACTAACAAGATTTGATTGAACTCGAGTTCAAACTATTCAACGAGTCTCAACTCAATTATACGATTATAACTCTAGCTCTAATCACATAGTCATTCTCCTAACCGCTGGAATTAATATTTTTGTTTCTCAAAGTGCATTCTTTTCTTATATTTGGAATGACATAATTATAAGAAAATAATTTATTTCTCATTTGCTTTGCTTCTTTCTAATGAACAGATAGCTGCACCCCTTCAATGACATTCACGCGTCATAATGGTGAAATTGAGATGGTTAATTTTGAGATTGTTATCCAGTAAGTTTCACCCCTTCAATAAAACTTTTGTGTTGTGTTCTTAATTCGTGCTCCATTTTCAGGATCTATTGGTCTTTAATTGCTGGTGCGGTTCTAGTAGTTCTCAATTATTCCGCGACCTTGAAGATCCAATACGCTCTTGCCACTTAGACTTGTATAGTTGTATAGTTGTATTATTGTGTAATTCTCCCTTGAATATAATTTTAGAGTATTCTCATTGATTGAATACATATAATGTACATTTCAAAGTTTAATGTACGTACAAGCTCTATAATAATTACACGAGCTATATCTTTATGTAATATATTGAGAATATATATTTACATTTTCCCTATAACCTTTCTTGAGTATTGACGATAAATTGATGGATTTGCTTTCTACTTTGTTTGCAAAATGGAATCTATATGTAATATTGCAAGAAATCGTGACAAAGTATAATTTGAATCAAAACCTTGAATATGAGAATTTTAAATTCTAAGTGAAAATGGTTTTTTTTTTTTTTTTTTGCTAATTAAGAAAGAAATATATTTGCACACCAAAACCAACAACAACCAACTTAACAAGGAAGAGGCAAACCAACTAGGTTGGACTCCCTCAAAACCAAGGCAAGAAACACAAACCAAGCTAATTACAAATTGGCATATTACAAGTAAGCTCTCTTAGCCAATCTCTCTCTCTTCTAGTAACTTTTTGAGGAATTATACTATAAACTCTATCTATACAAACTCTTTGTATTCTATTTACATGGGCAGTGATCCTATCTACTTTGCCATTCCACATAGCATCATTTCTTGCAATCCATATCTGGTAAACAGTAGCACTCAAAACAGTAAGCTGTACATTCTTCTGGAATCTTGATCCTCTGCCTCTGTTTATCTTCTCTATACTGTTATTTGTGTCAACTCCAAAAACATCCATTTGCATCCATCTTGAAATATTTAGAGCAACAACACTACTGAACTCACATGAGAAAAAATAAATGAGTATGTGTTTCCTCCCTGAGACCACATAGCTTACATATTGGATCAGTAGTTGTACCCATTTTAAACATCCTCTCAGTTGTGTGCAATCTTTCATTCATAACAAGCCTAGCATATGAATATGTGCTTTGGGATTGATAATCTATTCCAAACAAAACACCTCCAGTTCACCCTGGGATAATCTCCCACCAGATTTTTATAACAGCATTGAATTGAGTAGTTTTGCAGAGATCTCAGTTGTTGCTCTGAGAAGACAGATTTCAAAGTTTCTTTTACTTCACAAATTTTGCGCCAGTACCAGCTGCTATCTTGTGGTGGCAAATATGTCCACCAATGAGCATCTTGAATATAAACAACATTGATTCATCTGAGACACAAACTATCTTTTTTGGCAGATACAGCCCACACATACCTTCCTAGTGCAGCAATATTCCAATGGATGATCCTTTTCACCCCTAAACCACCAGCTTCCTTAGGAGTGCATACCTGATCCCACTGAATATTGCCTGGTCTTTGACTGAAATATTCCCCACTCCACAAATAGGCCCTGCGGATTCTGTTAATATCATGCATAACTCTTTTTGGAATCACCATCAGCTGAGACCAATAAACATGAAGAGTCATTAATACAGAGTTGATTAGAACTAATCTACCCTAATATGAGAGGTGTCTACTGCTCCAACTTCTGATTCTAGCAGTAATTTTTTCAGTTAAATTATCACAATCCTTTGCAGATATCCTCTTGAAGCATATGGGCACACCTAGGTACTTAAAGGGAAGAGTACCAAGGCTGAAACCATATATGTCTAAAATTCTTCTAATCTCTTGATGCTTCTTGCCAGCAGTATAAATCTCAGACTTTTGCTTATTTGCTTCTAAGCCAGAAACCTCTGAAAAATGCAGAAAACCTTGCAATAAGCTCAATACTGATCCATAATCCCCCTTGCTGCACATGATTATATCATCCGCAAAGAACAAATGATTCACCTTTACACCATAGCATCTGGGATGATACTGAAAACTGCTTCTCTCAGCCACTTGCTTCATTGTTCTAGAAAAATAGTCCTTACAAATGACAAATGACAAATAACAAAGGGGAGAGAGGGTCCCCCTGTCTAAGCCCCTTCTTCCCTTTGAAAAAACCCACCAAGGATCCATTAATCATCAAGGAGTAACTAGGAGAAGTTACACACTCCATAATCATTTGTATAAAAGCATCCGGGAAGTTTAAGGCTCTTAGCAAATCTTCCAGATAGATCCAATCTACTGAATCATATGCCATTTTCAAATCCATTTTTATAATGCAGCTTGGTTTAACCTGTTTTCTACCATAATGCCTAACTATATCCCGACATATTAGGATATTATGAGCAATGAACCTTCCTTGAATAAAAGCTCCCTGGTTAGGAGCAATAATTTCAGGAAGTATCATTTTCAATCTAGAACACAGCAATTTAGTAATGCATTTGTAAATTATATTACAACATGCTATAGGTCTAAATCTGTAACATTGTTTGGGCATTTAAGTTTGGGAATCAAAGTTAGAATGGTATGATTAATCTGTTTTAGTAATTTTTTTGAATTAAAAAAATCCAAAACAGCAGCAATACAATCATTACCAATGATTTCCCATGCATCTTTGAAAAAGTGAGAGCCATACCCATCAGGCCCTGGTGACTTATCACCAGGAATGGAGAAGATAGCTTCTTTGATTTCAGCATGAGTAAAACCCTGCAGCAGAGATCCGCCCTGATCTTCAGTCAAAACGGGACTCTTTGTCAAACAGGACTTCTTTGTCACAACAAGATTCTGAATTTTACTTCCAGTACTCCTTGCTGTGCCAAGCAATTGAATGTAGTATTGCAAAAAGCTTCATTCACCGAGCAGGGATTATCAACCCATCTTCCATTTATGTCGGCAATACCATACACGGTATTCTGAAATCTTCTAGACTTTATGGTTTGATGAAAGAATCTTGTATTATCATCACCACCCTGAATCCAAGCCACTCTAGCTTTCTGTCTCAGGTAGGAGTTATATTGCTCATTCACCAGTTTATATTCTTTAGCTGCCCTCAGCTCATCTGCTTTTAGATTCTCATCATTAGGATCTTGATGCATCTTCTCCTGAGCCTTTTTCAGAGCTTGCAGAACCTTGGTTTCATTAGCTTAAATCTGGTTAAAACCCTCCTTATTCAATTGTTTCAAGCTTTGCTTAACAAGTTTAAGCTTACTAACAAACTTGAACATCTCACAGCCATAAAAATGAGTGTTCCAAGCATTCCTCACTCTTATTTTAAAATCAGCTGCCATTCTCCACATATGAAAGTATTTAAAAGGTCTCAGGCCATTAGCAACCTCATTATGAACTTTGATCAAAATAGGAGAATGATCAAAATTTCCTTCTGTCATAAACAGTGCTTCAGAAGTTGGATATGTATCATTCCAAGCATCATTACCTAAAACATGATCCAGTTTAGAAAAAACTCTATTAGAGCCCAGTTGCTTGTTATTCGAGGTGAAGAAGCACCCTGAAAATTTGATATCTTCAAGCTTACATTGCAGAATACAATTCCTGAAAGGATACATCTCACTATCCCTAACAGGATTGCCTATTCTTTCATCCCTACTCTGTACACAGTTGAAATCACCTGTCACAATCCAAGGACTATCCAAGCCAGAAAGCATCCTTAAATCCTCCCAAAGGCTTTCCCTTTCCCTTGCACTATTGAAAGCATACACAATAGTACAGAAGAATCCAGCAGAATTATTCTGAGGTTTCACATAACAGTGTATTAGTTGTGCACTAATCCACTTAATATCCACCTGGAAACTAAGAGGATTCCAAGCAATAGTAATCCTTCCACCAGGATGGTAGGAGGAATTTGAGCTAAATACCACCCTGAGAAGAGCTTCATATACAACTTTCCCATATTCTTTGCTTTAACTTTAGTCTCAATGAGACTAATCAATCCAAGGGATCTATTATTGATTATCTTTTTAACTTCTAACTGCTTTGATAAGCAATTGATCCCTCGGACATTCCACACAAAAATATTATCCATTCTTGTCAGGAGAGTCCCCCCTCCTATCATCAACATCAACACCCTGAACACATGGAACAGTGTCCACCATGACTTGATCTTCCATCATTTCCAACGCAATGAATGAGTTTGTGATTGAGATAGGAATAACAGGCTGTTCACTTCTTCTCTGTGTCACTAGCTGAAATTCCTTATTCTGAACTTGCACTGCATTCTTCTCAACATCTAGTTGAACCTCTGGGTGCACAACAGGATGTTGGACAACAGGCTGTTGAACAACTGATTGAACATTCTGTTTTGGTCGCCATTCCTTTTCCTGTGCAGGTTTTTTACATTCATCTGAGGTGTGCCCCAATTTCTTGCACACAGCACAGATCACTGGCTTCCATTCATAGGAAACATCAATCCCCATTTCAATACTCTTCTCATTAAGGAAACTGATCTGATCTAGAAACTCCTGCCCCACTTTAACCTCAATTATGACTCTAGCATATTGGAGTTTCTCTCTTTTAGCAGTAGCACCATCTACCCTCAAAAATCTACCAATAGGTGCAACCACTTTTGCTAGACATCTATCACTCCAATACTTAAAATCAAGCTTAAGTTGAATCCATGTAGGAATCACATCAAATTGATCCTTAGTGATGTCCAAATCCTGCTCCCAAGCCCTTACAATCATCGGTTTATTGTCAAAAAATGGGTTCGATTCAGTCAACACCAAATCCTTCTTCTCCATGGATGTAAATCTAACAATATAAACTCCACTCTTCAACATTGCAACCTTATCAACACCATAATTCCTCCATATACGCCTAATGAATCTTTCCATAACATAAGATGGAGGATTAGCTCCAACCACATAGCATATTACAGAGGAATTCCAGAAGTCAATCTCCGATTGAACATCTTCCATATCAATTTTCACTTTAGCAATCATTCTATCATTATCAACATCATGATCAGAAAATTCAGACGTTACCTCATTATCAGACATTTGCAAAATTGGAATCGGCTCAATTACACGAACCGTACTCTCCGCCATCCCACTCTTCCTTCCTTGTACTTTCTCAGCATTCGAATGAATTGAAGATAACCACTCAGAGAAAAAACGATGTGTGTTCAAGCTGTGCTGAACTGCTCTCACATCCTCCTCCTCCGATGCTTGTTCCGATTGAAAATCCATGGCTGTAACACCAAGCAATTCATCCATTGTTTTGGTTTTCTTCGCATTTGAATCAGAACTCGGACCAGTTGGCTTTCGATTGCTAGCATTTGATGTCTTCTGCACTTTTGAATTTCTCGCCATTGCAGAGAGAATTCTAGAGTGAGAAACTCTCTAGCTTTAAGTGAAAATGGTCTTTAATAGATATTGAATGAAAAAAATCAAAATTAGGAAATTGCTACATCTCAAGAACATTGTCAAGCTTTCTTCCGCATCAAACCATCGTTCTTAATGATTTTCATCTTTTGGATGCGCTATCTAAACCATTAACGTCTTTAATGACACATTAGTTAAATTACCAAACATTGTTTTATCGAAATTTATTAGAATATTACGGACAATAAAGATATGATAATATCTTTATAGGATATATTAGTATGTTTGGATTTATTATTATCTTAGATTGAAATTATTATCTTAGAAATATTTCCAATAAGTGTTTGATTAGTATTATGAATAAGATATCTTTTAGAGATAGTTTCTTAGTAGGAGTTAGTGTGTACTCCTATATATATTGTATTTGTAATTATATGGTTCATTATTGAACACACAAAATACACATCATTATAATATAAAATCTCATTATTAATTTCTCCCTCTCGGAAACTTAATATGGTATCAGAGCCAATCTATTCTTAAAAGAACTTAAACACGTTTCTGCTGTCTTGCCGTGGGAGATGTAATTATTAGTCTGCCAGCATGGATTTGTTTATCAGATTTATTATAAGTAATCTTTTTAATAATTGGCAAGTGCCAAGTTGTGATCCATATCAACCTCTGGTCTTCCAAGGTGTACCAGGAATATGATATATTGATCGACCATAAGTAATTTACTAAAAAAATATTAATTTTCATTGCGCCAATGAATTTTTTGCCTAGAGTTGTCACATGCACTCTCCCTCCCCCTCCCCCAAGCATACATACATACATACATACATACATACATACATACATACATACATACATACATGCATACATGCATGCATACATACATGCATACATACATACATACATACATACATACATACATACATACATACATACATACATACATACATACATACATACATACATACATACATGCATACATACATACATACATACATACATACATACATACATACATACATACATGCATACATACATACATGCATACATGCATACATACATACATGCATACATGCATACATGCATACATGCATACATGCATACATACATACATGCATACATACATGCATGCATACATGCATACATGCATACATGCATACATGCATACATGCATACATACATGCATGCATACATGCATACATACATACATGCATACATGCATACATACATGCATACATACATACATACATACATACATACATACATACATGCATACATACATGCATGCATACATGCATGCATGCATGCATGCATGCATACATACACACACACACACACACACACACACACACACACACACACACACACACACACACACACACACACACACACACACACACACACACACACACACACACACACACACACACACACACACACACACACACACACACACACACACACACACACACACACACACACACACACACACACACACACACACACACACACACGGACAGACACACACACACACACACACGCACGACACACACACACACACACACACACACACACACACACACACACACACACACACACACACACACACACACACACACACACACATACATACATACATACATATTGTTATTTTTTATTGGAACATCTCCATTTACACATAGCCCAAGAAAACAAGGCAAAATGTAGAGAGAGGGTGAGTAAACGTAAGGAATTAGTGAAAGTAGAGAGAAGGTGAGTAATAGAGGTGATGGATCCACCTGTCATATACGAAAAAATGGTTAAATGTCCCAATTTTAAAAACGACACCCCTAAATGAGAAAATATCCAATTAAAATAAAACAGAGAGAGAGAATGTATATGCACGCATACATATATATATGCATACACAACCTTTAGACTGAGATAGAAACATAATCTTTACCACTAGATCAAGCCCATATATATATATATATATATATATATATATATATACTTCCTCCGTTCTTTAATAATTGCAACATGTAGGGGTTGCACATTTTTTAAGGAGATGAGAGAGATAGAGAGAGATGAAAAAAGGGATCCATGTGATAAGGAGAGAGATAGAGGGAAAACATAGTCAAATTTAGTAATGTTGCAATTAATATGAAACTTTCAAATAAGGAAAATGTTGCAATAATAAAAGAACGGAGGAAGTATATACATATATATTAAATAATCTTTTCTTCTTCCTACTTGCCATATATATTGAACAAGTTAACAATGAAATTGAATTTGAAATTTCAATTAAATATTAAATTAAGGAGAATGATTTCCTCTTCTTACATATGTGTGAAAAACTCTTAACAAAAATTAAATTGACAATATAACTTGATTGACACAACCAGAAGAAAAAACTAAAAAACTTGAATTTGATATTAATAATTATACTGATAATATTTTAAAACCTAAATGTTGATTATTATTCGATAATCTCTATTATATAAATCAAATTCATCCACTTTATTAATATTCAACGATTGAACCTGATACACAAATTCGTCCACTTTCATTTATTTGAGCGTAATAGCTTTCTTCTGCTTTATTTTTCCTTCTCTCAATACTATATTTAAATAATGAATAAATAAATAAAAAGCAACGATGACACTAAAACCTCACGCTATATATGCTTGTGTACGTACAAAATTTTCGAACTCTCTTATTGTATGATTTACAAATTTTACTTGTAAATGTGGAATAATTTGTAAACGGGGCCTCCTAAATCTACTATTCAGACAAGAAAATCCTGTAATTTCCACAAAAGCATCTCGAAAAATTGACACCAAGCCAATGGAAAGAAAGCCTAAAGAATATGACGTAAACAAAACAATACCCATTTATTCCTTCAAAAAAAAAGAAACAATACCATTTATTAGTAAAGTTGAAGAATAAAGTCAAAAGACGCACAAGGAAACCTCAATTTCATCACATGCACTGGGTCATATTATCAGTCAGTTAATTGTTAATGATTTTAATACTTCTAGGTCATTTTGCATATAACTTTATTAGTTCAAAATATTAATTAGTTGTTGGTATAAGTGATGCACTGGATCATTACATATAACTTGAGGCCATGTTTGCTATGAAATTTTGGTGAAATAAGAAGATAAGTTTAAACAAAATTTGTTTCAAAATGAAACATAATTAATAGTTAATTCAACAAAAATAAGAATAAATTTTCTTACGAGATACTATTAGAAATTACTATTTCATTGGGGAATATAATCATACTTTTGAGCTTTATTTTCCTTCTCCCGAGACACATATTCATCATTTCAGCTACGTGGAATAACATAAGTGTGAGTTCTTCTCTAAACTCTAATTTAGAGACAAATCCTTCTTTTCTTGGGTGTACAAAAATTATGATCTATCTCTATGATGTCATGTCGAATTCTTAGTAGGACCTACTGATATGTATATTTTTTTTATACTCACTAACTTAAGAACTATTACATATTTTGAACTACATCTAGTATACCTTAATTAAGGGGATAGGATCTTATTTTCAGTATATATATGGGAGACTGTGAAAAATCAAGTGTTGCATTCTTTGTAGAGCGGTTTGAGGAAGCATATATACAACCACTATGTTTTTCTTGTAAAAAGTTATTATTATTTTTATACTATTTAATAAGTTATACCTCTGTAATATCTTAATATATATGTATTTTTTTTTTGGAATAATTCACATGAATAATCAGAACTATGGCTAGTCTTCCCATATTAATCCCAATTATGGATTATTCTAGTATAATCCAAACTATTGAGTTGCCTTCCTAACATAAGCCCAGATGACCTACAACCTGTTAAAATGGCTACATTTAAGATTTTCGTATTTTTCCTTTTTATTTATTTATCTCTTCCTTTCTCTTCCACTAACCACCACTTCCATCCATTGAAACACCACCTTTAACCCCCACCCAGTACCCACCCTGTAAACCACCACCACCAACCTAGAAATCATCCTATCCACCCCGAAACCACCACCACCAACCTCAAAACCAACCCCACCCCCTCGATAAACACCTCCATCCACCTGAAAACTACCCCCAACGACCCCTAGTCACACGCCCCTCAAAACCATTTAATTCCCTTAACATTACAGGGTGAAGTAAGTGTCTTATGCGTGTATTCGTGTTGTTCATTTCAGTAAACGATAATCTGACTTTTGGCTGGATTTTGTAACGCTCAATGTTGATTGCGCGCAGAAGTTCAACGACGATGAGGGGGACAGGGATGAGAGAGAAAATGATGAAGAGAAAGACAATGTTGTGACGAAACAAGAAATAATCTGATTTATTAGCAAAGTAATTCAACCAAAGAGTTTTTGTGAAAGTCAGAGTTCCATTTAAGAGAAATTCAGCCTCTCCAACGGTTTTGCAAAGTAATTCAACCAAAGAGTTTTTGTGGTGAATGAGAAAAGCAGGGGAGTTGGAGAATAAAAGTGTGTTAATTGAGAGAGAGATGGTAAAGAGAGTTGCTAACTATTTGGAGAGAGATGAAAATATATTTTGGACAAGGATGGCAGTAGCGAGACAATAACAACAGTGGTGTGAGAAAGTTCCAGCGTCGAAGGTGGTGTTGATTGTTGTGGTGGCTTTATGGTGGTTTTGTAAGGGAGAGTGGGGAAAAAGGGAGGAGAGAGAGAAATGAGTTTTGTGATTAAAACAAATTCATTTAAAATCTTTTAGAAAATTATAGGAGCCAATAGATACAAGACACGTGACTTAAGTAACTTGTTCAACCGGTTCCTTCAGGTTACGGTTCATTAGGAAAAGATACCCCATATAGTTAGGATTATACTAGAATAATCGATAATTTGGATTAATTTGGGAAGACTGGCCATAGTTTGGATTATTCATGTGAATTTTTCCTTTTTTTTTGGTACATAGGTAATGTTAGGACACCCTTCTCTCAAGGGAGAATCCTAACGAATCAAGTAAGACAAATTTTTGTAGCTCAGGATCAGTGGATACATCCATGTCAACCGAGGCAACAGGACTATTGTGACCTTTTTTTGATAGAAGATTCGCTACTCGATTAGCTTCCCGAAAAATATGCTTAATAGTGTGAACTCTAAATTGACGAAGCATATGTCGAATGTCTTCAATGAGTGTTTGGATGGTCCAAGGGCAAGCGTAGTGCCCTTGTAACACTCTTATAACTACTTGATTATCTCCTTCAATATATAGATCTTGGATATTCTGATGAATGACAAGAAGAAGCCCATTTCGTAATCCCCAGGCTTCAGCAACAAGTGCTGAGGTTTGACCAAAACGATATACTTGAGCGATCCACAAGTTCGCCGGAAGAGTCACGGATGGCCACACCGCGGCAGAACGAGGAGCCAAGAATCGAACCATCAAAATTTAACTTGAAACATCCAGGGGGCGGTGGCTGCCAACTGACCACAATGGATTTGTGGGACCTGCAAGAAGGAAGAGAAGAGATAGTAAACGAAACATCTACCATAGTTCGAGCATTCCATTCCAAATACAAATGCCAGGCTCTGTAATAAATACGATTTAAATTAAGCATATTATTTTCAAAGACAATTAAATTGCGTTCCTTCCAAACACTCCAAAGATTATAACAGAATAATTGTAAGGCTTTTGGGTAGGTACGGAGACACACAAGACTTTGAGCAAGATCTTGGGGCACTATATTATGAATTTTTTGTCGTATAAATTGAGAATTCCAATATTGACAAATTGATGGGCAAGAGAAGAATAAATGGCTAATAGTTTCATTAGTAGATTTACAAAGAGGGCAAAGAGTATCATTAGTGATTTGTCGGTGTCCTAAATTGGATTTTAATGGGAGACCATTTTGCAAGCATTGCCATAGAAATATTTGGATCTTTGGGGCTACGTCAATTTTCCATATCCAATTAAACGGCCAAGGAATACTTGTGGACGGTGTAATTCCATGAGCGAGTCAGGTAGCCGTTTTGACAGAAAATTCACCCCAACTAGTCAGCCCCCAATAAGGAATATCCGGGGTGGGATAGCAAGGGATAGGGATTCCTAAGATAATGTGGACTATATGTGGTGGGACCAAATCATTTAAGAGCTCAACATTCCATTGTCTTGAAGGAAGAATAACATTATTGACAGTGAGTTCTAGATTAGCAATAGATGTGGTTTGGAGCTCTAATAGTTCAATGATACTTTGATTTGCGCACCAGTTATCTATCCAGAAGTAAATATTTGTACCCGTTCTAATTTTCCAACGTATTCCTTTCCTTAAAAGTTCTCGAGATCGAAGGATGGACTTCCAGATATGAGAGTCATATGGCTTTTCTTTGTACTCAAAGAAAGAAGTATTTCGGAGATATTTTTGGCGCATAAGGGTAGGCCAAAGAGAGTGTTGGTCATAAAGGATCCTCCAACCCATTTTAGCTAAGTATGCTTCATTTAGATGAGCCATTTTCCGAAATTCATCCATTATAATTTTTAGGGCGGCAAATTTTCGACCATGCCACTAGTGGTAGTCCTGAAGGTTTCATTGAGGAGCGCCAAAAGAACTTTCGATTGATACTATCAATTGTAGAGCATATTTTCTTAGGCACCTGAGTTGTGGCGATAAGATAGGTGGAGAAGATTCTAGGTGACTCGAATAAGCACCGATTTACATGCTTTCGAAAGAAAATGATTGTGCCAAGAATTTATTTTATTGTCAACTTTTTGAACTAAGTGATGGAAATCACTAACCATTGGTTTATAACTGGAGAAAATAACCCCCAAATATCTTCCTAAAACAGCCTTCGGTGTCATATTGAAAATACTAGCAATGGTTCTTTGTCTACAATTCGGTATGTGTTTTGAAAATATGATTGACGATTTATGAAAATTCACTAATTGCCCTGAATTAAGGCAGAAGGAATCTAGAATATCTTTTAGGCGGTGGGCAAAAGCCATGTTAGCTTTACAAAATAATAATCCGTCATCTGCAAAAAATGGCCCTGGAATTATCTGAGAATGTGGAGCAAGTTTAATTCCGATTCCTGATTTTGAAGTTTTTGCTGCATAACCCAGTTGTCTACAGAGGATGTCCATACATAAAATAAAAAGGTACGGCGATAAGGGGTCACCTTGTCGAAGGCCTCGAGAAGGTTGGAAAATAGAAGTAGTATCTTGATTTATGACGAGTGAGTAAGAGACAATCGAAATACATTGCATAATCCATTTGATCCATTGGTGATGAAAACCATAGCTTCGGAGGGCATGGTCTAAAAAATCACATTCTATACGATGATTTATTAACCAACCTCTTTTACTTTTTGATTTATTAAAAATATTAAGGATTTCTTGGACAATGAGGACATTATCATGGATTAGCCTTCCGGGTGTGAAAGCATTTTGGAAGGGACTGATAATTTTAACAATTATTGGTCGAAGACGCTCTACCAAGATTTTCGAGATAATTTTATATAATGTGGTGCACAAGCTAATAGGTCTAAACTGATTTGGCTTTTCAGGTGTAGCTACTTTAGGAATCAAAGAAATTAACGTATTATTAACACTACGAAGGAGGAAACCATGATTGAAAAATTCATGAATGGCTTTACAAATATCCGAACCTACAATATCCCAATATTTTTGGAAAAACTTAGATCCAAAACCATCAGATCCTGGAGATTTTGTGGGATCGATGCTAAAGATAGTATATCGAATTTCGTTGTCGGTTTTAGGAGCTATTAATCGGGAATTGTCGGAATCGACACAATAGGGGAGATACAGGCGTGGATTTAGATCGAGGAGACCGGTGAGCGGTTTTAAATCGATCTTGAAACTCAGAAAGAAACACGTTCTGGATATCATTCGAGGAGTCAACCCATTGATTCAAATGATTTCTAATACACAAAATATGTTGTCGTTTGATCTTAGCTGTAATCTTGGAATGGACAAACGAAGTGTTACGATCTCCTTTCATCAACCATTGCTTTCGAGAATACTTGCCCTAATATTTTTGGGTACAAGCTAAGAGGCGTTCTCGTTGCCGAACTAGGCGAGTTAAGTGTTGTTCAATATGAGGATGGCTAGGGAACTGAAGCAATTGTTGTTGGACATGTACCAATCTAGAATAATTTTGGTCAAGCTTTTGTTGGATGTGACTGTAATTTTTTCTAGCCCATAATTTGAGGTATTGTTTAATGAACTGAAGATTTCGGGCTATATTATAAAAAAGCGAACGTGAATGTCGTCGGTACCAATGCTTGTTAATAATATTTTGTGTATTTGGATCATTAGTCCATGCATTTTGGAATCGAAATATGGGCGGCTTATGTTGCCTTATTCGCGATGTATCTATTATCATGGGTGCATGATCAGAGCACGTATAAGCATCATAATGTAGAAATGAATCTCGATAATATGCTGCCCATATGGGGGAGACTAGGCAGCGGTCAAGTTTTTCATATATGTAATGATCGTTATATCTCTTTTTCCAAGCTAAGAGAAGGAGTTCGGAGGGCTAAAAACATCTTGTGCCTGACACGAGAACACGAAGTCCGAAAGAATTTGACAACGGGAAGGAGTGGCATAAACTCCTCCTTTTTTGTCACTAATGTGCAAGAGTTCATTAAAATCTCCTATAAGGCACCATGGTAGGTGAAGAGTGGAGAATAATTCCGTTACCTCAGTCCAAAATGGAGCTTCATCCATATTTTGTGCAGGAGCATAAATACCAGTGAGCCAAAAAGAAAAATACGAGCATTTTTCTTTAACTATGAAGTGGGCTAAGCGAGACGATGACATTTGCGGTGTAATCGAATAAGATTCATTTTTCCATAGTACCCAAATTCCACCACTATGTCCAAGCGGATCTATAATGAGTATATCATCGAATCCCGAGTAGTAATAATCTTCTCGCCGATTTATTTTTGAACTCATGGTTTCAATTATGATCAAAACATCAGTCCGTATTTTCGAGTGAGAAACGGCCGGCTCACGTAGGGCATTCCGTTTCTTAGCACCTTGAATATTCCAACAAATAATTTTCATAGATGACTTATGTTTAAATAATTATTCAATTGTCAACATAAGACACAAGCCTCAGTAGGCATCTATCACATAATGTTGGGCAAGGCCGAAGGCTAATGGCGTAGAACTAATGCAAGGAAAATAGAGAGTTCCCATATATAAACATAAAGGTAATGGAGTTACAATTAAATTATGTTTCATATGAAATACATATATCCATCGTACACGCTGTTTGCTAAGTCTTGATAGTCGATGTATAGTCTGATAATGTATGAGTCTTTCAACAACGTTGCATTGCCTCCAACAGTAATCACAATGGTCAAGCATATAAAGTTTCAAAGACACCAAGTGTCGAGACAGGCATCGAAAGATGTTGGGCAAGGCTATGCGCCAGTCCCAAGAGTGGAGCAGAATAGTAACAAATTGACATTTACTCACAGACTTGTGGCAATTAATACAATTACAATATTCATCCAAGGCCCTGACCTTGCCATGAAATGAAGTGTACAGATTAGTATCTGCAATACAGTTTTATCAGTTATCCAAAAAATATGATCTAAAATTGAACATCTATTTATCAAAGAGGACACCTATATACAAGAGTATTTCCAAATGTTAATATGACAACATGTAAACATCGCCTTTTTTAATTTCACAACTTGGAGTAGACCATATAATCCATGGTGTTGCATCTGATAGAAAATTTTTGACAGGCGCATGCGGAAGGTTAATGGACCAAATTTGTAATTTATGAATTTTTATTGATTGGAATAATTTGTTACAAACTTGGGGGAGATACATATGATATGTGATATGCAAGGTTCCATAAGAGAACTCTTGCTTATGAATGTGGTAGGAAGTACATATGCCTCCACACTCCTACGTACAATGCTAACACATATTTATAGGAGTGGTATAACTTAATCTAGAATATTCTACACTTATCTTATATGATCTAATAATATCTAATGCTAGATTATTCTAGATTCTTCTTTCCTAGATTTTTCTATAATATGCCTTAATTACAATAGATATTTGTTTAGATAACTCTAGAATTTATCTTGATTTTTACACTAGATTTTTCTAGATTACTATTTCTAACAGCATCGAGAGTGTAGATGCAGACTAGTACAAAGACTCAGAGCATACATTTTCAGAATAGAAATCCACACAACTAATATACATTCATACCAAGCTAATATATCTTGACCTAGAATTACATGACATAAGATTGTAACAGCAGGTATGGATGCCTCCAAACATTGCGAACTGAACAGATGAATACAATTGAAAAGGATGAAGAGGTTGCTAGAATAGCATAGCTGATAGAAAAATGGTACAACAGAGGGGTCAAATTGAATGCCATAAGAATACAAGGACAAAGTAGAAATTTGACAAAGACTCCATAAGAAGCTATCATACTCAGACGAATTCCATGAAATTCGACAGTATACTCTCACATACATACAGAAAATAGAATGCCCACAAAGGGATTTAAGTATATTAGAAGGCAATTCGAAATTAGTAAGCGTTTCATTGCAAGTTAGGAAAATTGGGGCCAATTTATGATTAATCAAGATTAAGAAAATTAATAAATGGGATAAGGTACTTACCTGGACTGAAAACCAGTAGCGTCGGATAGAAGTGGGTCGGAGGTGGCGGTGATAACATCGGCGCTGGGTAATCGGCTGGGTGAGGCGATTCATCATCTACATCACTTGAGTTTGGCCGGGATCAGTAGCGCAGGTAGCATAGCAGGACTGGATCGAAACCCAGTAGCATCATGGATAATCAGGTCGAATGAGGCGGCCACGACGTCGGTTGTGGGCAACTTGCTGGGGGCGGCAATTCCTCGTCTTCACCGACTGAGTTTGGCCAAAATCAATAGAAGAGTTAGCAACCGACTTGAGAAAGTTGGAGTTCCTAAAAATATGAGCCATGGGAGAGTGGATGCTAAAGAAGAGCCAAGGAGTGGTGGAATTGGTGGAGCAGAGATGGGAATTTTCAGGTGGTCGGAGGTTTGTAATCCCCATCTTGAGAGCTTCTCTCTCTTCCTATTCTCTCTCTAGAGCTTTCTTTTTTTTTTGGTGAACTGAGGAACTTCATAAATTAAATAGTTCTGGCATAAAGCCTATTACAATCCTTAGATAGCAAGTCTTGACAGTAATTAGGGGTTGGGGAAAAGTCCTAATTACATTAGCATAATCCGCTTGAGTTCTACATTCTTTAGCTAGAGCATCCGCTACATGATTATCTTCCCGCTTAGTGAATCTCAAGGTCACCGCTTGAGAAGTAGTCGCAAGCTCCCATGCAATCAATAATAATATCGCTATATATATCATCAATTGTTGTGTTGGAGTTAATAGTGTCCACTGGCTTTTTTGCAACTGAGGAAACAACAATATGAGATAAATTGCGCCTGCTCGTCACTTGAAGACCCATTCGAATGGCAAGTAGTTCCGCATGAAAAGGGTCATTAACAAAGGTGCTAAACTGAAAGCCCATAATCCAACGCCCACTATTGTCTCGTACAACCCCTGCAAGACCTGCTCTTACATGGATATACAAAAAGGAAGCATCAACATTTACATGGACAAAATGGGAGGGAAAGCACTCTCTTTGCAAGACCATAGTCGGGGATTTCTGAGGAGGAGATTGATATGCAAAAAATTCCCAAGCTAGGGAAAAGGCCCGGTTTAAGATAATAGCAGGGGGGGGCATAATTCTTGTTTTCGAACACAAATTTATTCCTCTCCTTCCATAACTCAAAACATACAAAGGGGAAGAAGGACTTCCAAGATAGACCTCGGACCTCACTGGAATGCGTTTTCATATAGTCCAACCATTCTTGGGTGGACATGCCTAGCCAAAAATCCTGCTTGGCATCGAAAAGGGCCCAAACTTGGGCGGGTTTACAACAGTCTCTAAGCGTATGAAGCGTGTTTTCGGAGAATGATTGGCACCCAAGACAAACAGGGGATTCAATGATTTTTCGCTTATGGAGGAGCTCTCTATGGGGCAAGCGATCCCACCAAAGGAGCCATAGAAAAAATTTGAGCTTTGGTTGAGTATTGAGCTTCCAAACCCATTCGCTCTCCATGATAGTAGAGCGGGGTTCAATGATGGTTTGATATGCCAGGGCTACAGAGAATTTATTGTTGATAGAAAGGTTTGAGAAGGAGGTATCTAGGTCCCTTTGGAAAGGGATTGACATTGAGAGAATTCGATCTAAGATGAAGTCAGGTAAAGGGTATGAGATAGGATCTAGATCCCACTGATTGTTCTTTATAACTTGCTTGACCATCAAATTATCTTCACTAAAGGAAAGCGGCCCCTGGATGAAAAAACGAATAGGCCCAATACCAAGCCAGTTATCATGCCAAAACCTTATACCATTTCCCGAGCCCAATTTCCAAATAAGGCTTTGGTCAATTTGGAGCTTATATCTTTATTTTTTATACTACTTTTTAAAACTACTACAAATTAGTTCATTGATCGGGATTAATATGATTTCTCAGCAATTTATAAATCATTTAAATTAGATTAAAATTAACTTCTAAAATTACAACGGATCTATGGATCCTTTCGTGGAAGACGGCATGATAAGGCTTTGATATGATATGTTATATGATGATGTACCATATCCCAAATGGTTTGTTCTGTTTACATCGAGAGAAAGCCTCTCCCTCAAAAGAAACCCAAGCGGTGAGAAAACCCCAAGAGGGGCTCGGCAGTTGCCGCCTTACTAGTGGTCGTCGAGCCCGTCCTCCTTCCCATCTAGTTCCTTGTTCCTTGCCCTCTAGTTCTTTGTTTTGTGTTCTTGTCTAGTCCTTGAGCGTGCACTGCTCTTCGGTTGGCACTCAAACGCCGCGAAGCAAACATCGTGCATCAGTGCAAGTGCAGTCAGTCTACACTCAAATGACGTCGGACCGAGGGTTTTGGATCAACATGCGTGAAGCGCAGTATGATCCTAATCCTCTATATATAGCTCATTTCTCCTTAGTTTGACAAGTGAAGGGGTAGTCGTCGAAAGTCTTGTCTTTTGGTTATTGCGATCAGTTGTTTAGTTTGTTTAAATTAACCAATCCTAGTTTTCCTTGCTACTTTATCTATGGTTGTGTTTGGGCGTTATTTAGTATTGGAAGTGATAGGCACGCAATAGAAGGATCTTGGTTTCCTATGACAAGGGAAGATCTAGGAAATTAAGCCAATAGAGAAATCACTCCTGGAGTTTGCCATTGGTCGATAGATGCAATTTTAGGGGTTCAAGTGTTGGGTAATTAGATGAGAGGAGATTCACAATTTCGTTTAGAAATTATATATGTTGTGGTTCGATCTTCTATTGTAGGTTTTACAAGTTTGGATCTTATGATATGGATATTGGGTGATGAATTAAAGCAATTCAAGTCACCCCAAGTACATGTGATGATGTTAGGAGTCATCACTCTTCAGAAATACATTTTATGGGAGGCCCTCGAACTTGATTTGGTACAAGTTTCGACGTCCACATATTTTGAATTTCAGCCTCGTGAGGAAAAACTCACCTCTCAGCAGTGTCTGAAGTCACAAAAGGACGTGACTTCTTTGTTAGTTCAATATGTAGAATCTCAAGAACAATTTTCTTTTCAAGCACTCTGGGATTTATCATCTTGTGAACATATGGTTCTACAGGATGGAAAGCGGCGATCTATTGATGTGTCTATTTTATATAGAGTTTTTAGCCCCTACCGTTCACTTGATATTGAGAACTATTTTGAGCTCTTTTGAGCTCATATTTGTGTGATTTGATATGGTTGGACTTGTTTCCGTTCATTAGCTGTTATTGTGCAGGTTAGGCATCTAAGGCCTTAATCTGATAGCAGATCTGGAGGTCCTACAAGAGGCTTGGAGGAAGAATATGCATCAAAAGCTCGAGAATCTCGCCTTAAGTTACCATCGGGATGTTTGGCCCGACTCCGGCAAGCCGAGTACACTTATGCACATTTGGCTACTGACGCGGGCGAAAACGACCCCAAAATGCTTGCCACACCCGACCGAGTGATTTTCCAAGTGAGCTCAGTAAATAAAGAATCACCGCCGCCCCGTCTGGGTTGGTTTGGCCGATCGGGAGGTTCCTCGGAATGTGTTAGTGTTTTTTAGCCTGGTTTTGAAAAGACTATATATAGGATTTTAGTAATTTCGATTAAAACATCTTTTATTCCTCGTTTATTAGGTTTAAACACTTAGTTTCCTCTCTAGCTTGTATGCAATCTAGATTTTGAAGAATTATTAAAGATCGTTGATTTCATTTCCATTGTTCTTCAATCATTCGGTATTATTTCTTATTTAGTTTAATTTGATGAATTCATTTACTTTGATTATGTTTATTATGTTCTTTAATATTATGAGTGAGTATTCTATTTCTAGGGCTAAGTGAGGGAAGCCATGTTTATACCTCTTTGATTATGATTTCAAGTTCTTCAATGTTTGGATTGGATTAGAGTAATTCATATTGATTTATTATCATTATTTAATTTATGTATTTGCGCTATATCATAAGTTATTATCTAGCTAATAGGAGTTAGAATTAAAAGATCGTACTCAATAGAGGCTTATTACAATTGGTAGAGTCTTAAGACCCGACCATAGGATTAACAAAAGACTCTAATTACTCATCCCTCAATCCAAGTATTGTTGAATTGTATTGTATTGATTGAATTGGTATAAGCATGGTGGATTGAACAAATGCCATAGGTTTTTAATTATTTGATTTACATCCATCTCTGATTTAGTTTACTTTAGCACTAGTTATTACTCTTATAACAATCTTTTTCCGAAATAGTTAACTTAATTGAACATCAACCTACGAGAATCCTCTGCGCATGTGGATCGACCCGTATTTGTCAAGTTTACGCTAACAACAGCACCGTGCACTTACGTATTACTTTTGAACTCATCGTCTATATTTGGATATCGTATGCGTTTACCATCTCAACAGACTCCATCTCATAAATCACAATATCATGTCTTTTTCTGCAAGAGACATATAACTAATTAACCCCACCAACTATTGTCTAAGAAGAGTTTCATTTGGACTGGTAACGTAACAAGTTGGTTTTTTTTTCATAGGGTAATGGAAGAGCAAGTGAAGCTCACTTCAGTTTTAGTTTATTCTTTGTTTCTCGGTTGGATGTGAAATCTATAGATTGTAATTCGAGTTCTAGTTAATGCATATTTTTTCGATGTAAAAAAAATTCTTCTTTATCTTTTATAGCTTCTTCCTCCGTACCCATTGTATGGCAAAACAAGCTACTCCCGTCCCTTCCTTTTTTTCTTCCTCATTCCATGCAAACACCCAAGCTTCATGCCTTGTTTTTCTCTCCTTCGAGAATTGTCACTCATTCAGGAATTTTGCTTTTGTTACATGTTAATAGATTGAACTTTTGTCAAGAGTTGCTAGGTTAATGTTTTGTTGTGTTTTCCATTCAATCTTGATCAATATATAGTAAAGGAAGTTTAGGAAACTAAGGATTGTAGTTACAAGGCAATACATCAAGGAAATATATGTTTCCTAAAATATATAACTCAATACCCCCCTCAAGTTGGAGCATGGGAATTATAAATGCCCAACTTGCCAAAAAGAGTGTCAAACTGAAGCTTCCCAAGAGCTTTGGTGAAGATATCAGCAAGCTGCTCGGTGGTATGCACATAGGATGGAGCAATAAGCCCATCAGTGATAGCATCACGAACAAAGTGGCAATCAACCTCGATATGCTTTGTTCGCTTATGGAAAACTGAATTTTTAGCAATATGAAGGGCGGACTGACTATCACAAAATAAGCGAATAGTAGCAGGATGATCAATGCCCAAGCTCAATAAAAGACCCTTCAACCACTTCAACTCACATGTAATGGCCGCCATAGAGCGGTATTCGGCTTCTGCCGATGAACGAGACATAGTAGCTTACTTCTTGGTCTTCCAAGCAATAGGAGAGGCACCAAGAAAAACAAGCCAGCCGCTAAGAGACTGACGAGTGAGAGGGCAAGCAACCCAATCATAATCACACCAACCAGCTAGGGTCAAATCACTATCGGCACGTAGAAGAATACCCTGGACTGGAGTACCCTTCAAGTAGCGAATGGCTCTCAAAGCAGCCTCCCAATGGTCAATACGAGGAGCCTGCATGAATTGTGACAAAATATGCACAGAATATGCCAAATCGGGGCGTGTCACAGAAAGATAGATGAGACGACCAACAAGCTGTCTATAAGACTCAAGATCATCAAGTAAAGCACCAGTGGCAAGAGCAAGTTTGTGATTTTGCTCAATAGGAAAAGTAGTTGGCTTAGAGCCTAAGAGACCAGCTTCAGAGATAATGTCCAAGGTGCATTTTGGTTGACAAAGAAATAAACCAGAGAAACAACGAGCCACCTCAATGCCAAGAAAATACTTCAAAGGACCCAAGTCCTTCATTTTGAAACAGTCACAGAGATAGGCCTCCAAAGCAGCGGAATCATTCCCAGCAACAATAAGATCGTCCACATACACTACACATTAAGCTGAATAGAACCCAGGGTGAAGGTAAATAGAGAATAATCAGAGTAAGACTGGAGAAAGCCATACCCTTTGAGAGCAGTCACAAGTTTTGTGAACCAACACCGAGGAGCCTGTTTGAGGCCATAAAGAGATTTGTGGAGACGGCAAACCATGTTAGGTTGAGAAGACTCAAAACCAGGAGGAAGTTTCATGTATACCTCCTCATCCAAGTCACCATGTAGGAAGGCATTGTGAACATCCATTTGATGAAGCTCCCAATTTTTAGCAGCAGCAATAGCAAGAAAGGCAAGAACAGTGACCATCTTAGCAACAGGAGCAAATGTCTCAGTGTAATCAATGCCCTCCTTTTGATGATTGCCAAGAACCACCAAACGGGATTTCTGACGGTCGAGATTACTAGCAGAATCAAATTTGTTTCTGTAAACCCACTGACTACCAAGAGCACGTTTGCCCGGAGGCAAGGGTTCCATAGTCCAAGTATCATTCTCCTCTAAGGCCCAAATCTCATCATTCATAGATTTCCTCCAACCTGCATCCTGCATAGCCTCCTTAAATGATTTGGGCTCCGAAACAGAAGTGAGAGCAGCAATAAACTTTCTATATTTTACAGAAAAACTTTAACAATTAATGTAATGTGCAATAGGATAGGATTTACCTGAGGAATGCAGAGGAGCAGATGAAGAAGGAGATGGGCTGTCAACTTGTATAGTGTTCGTTACATAATCACACAAGAGTATGGAGGGGGTTTTAATTTAGTGCGGTGACCGCGGCCCAAGTCAGCATTGACTTCGGACTGCCCAGAAGAAGCGCTGAGAGAAGTAGTGTGAGGGAGAGAGGAGTCCGTGGGTTCAGATGAAGGCCCAGGAGAAGCAGCGAGTGAAGAAGCAGAATCCGAAGAGCTGGACTGGGCAGGAGAGGAGTTTGGGCCGGAGGGGACGTGAGGTCCAGGTGAAGCAAGGGTCGTTTGGGCCTGGGAGTGTTGGACTGGAGGGCCGCGTGAGAGTGAAGACGGATGGGCCTGGGTATTTGATGAAGGATTAGGTGATGGAAGAGGCGGTTGGGCCGAAGAGATTAGGATGTGAGGTCCAAGGGAGGAGGAAAGCGTTTGGGCCTGCTTATGTGGGACGTGAGGAGTGGGGGCAGATGTAGGAGGAGTAGTAGAGGGGGATGTATTTGGTGGGTTGGAGGAAGAGATAGTCATTGGGCCAGAAGAAGATGGGGAAGGAGGATCATAATCAGCAAAATCAATATGAATATCATCATTGTGAGGAACAAGAGTATAGGGATCAATATTGGCATCTTCAGGATCACAAAAGGGAAAAGTTTCCTCAAAGAATTTAACATCTCTAGAGACAAAAAAATTCCTTAGTATCAAGATTAAATAATTTCCAACCCTTTTTACCAAGATGATACCCCACGAACATGCATTTGCAACTACGACTAGCAAATTTATCTCCTTTAGATTTTTTATTGTGAGCGAAACATAAAGAACTAAAAACTTTGATCACATCATAGGAGGGGGGATGACCAAATAAGAGCTCATAGGGAGTTTCGTTGTTAAGCAAAGGATTAGGAGTACGATTAATAAGATGTGCGGCTGTAAGAATACTCTCACCCCAAAAGAAGATAGGAAGATTAGCATGAAAACGAAGAGCCCTTCCCACATTTAAAATATGTTGATGTTTACGCTCAACCCTCCCATTTTGTTGAGGAGTAGCAACACAAGAAGTTTGAAAGAGAATCCCAATGGCAGTGGAATAATCACGAAGACAATTAAACTCAGTGCCATTATCACTTTGCACAATTTTAATATGTTGAGAAAAGCGACGACCAATCATAGCAATGAAAGTCATAAACATAAAAAAAAACCTCAGTTTTATCAACTAATAAATAAACCCAAACAGCTCGGGAATAATCATCCACCAAAAACAAGAAATAACGAGCACCACAAGATGATACATGTTTATATGGGCCCCACAAGTCACAATGAACTTTTTCAAAAATTCTACTGGCTTTATGATCACTAAGAGGAAATTTAATGCGAGGATGTTTAGCATGAATACACACCTCACAACCCTTATTCAAACTACCCTGCAGATGAAGAACAAGAGGAAGTAATTTTACTATCTTCTCGGAAGGATGACCCATGCTATGATGCCACAGATCCGAGGAAGGAGTAGCTTCTCCAACTGAGACATGATGCACATAAGTCCCACCACCACTAGTAGAATAATTGATTATTACTGCGGTAGTATTGCTGCGGTTTTACCCATACGCAACAATAAACCACGTCAAAAGAAAAGGATAATTCAA
The DNA here is from genome assembly GCA_947648045.1 of Beta corolliflora. NCBI lineage: Eukaryota > Viridiplantae > Streptophyta > Magnoliopsida > Caryophyllales > Amaranthaceae > Beta > Beta corolliflora. The sequence continues at coordinate 238,915 of CANSZD010000775.1, forward strand.
AAATCAACCTATTGCTGCGGTTCTAGGTAGAAACCGCATCAATAGATATCAACGGTAATTTTTCAAAATCGTTTGACTATTTGACCAGACCTATTGATGCGGTTTTTACCCACAACGGCAGCAATAGATTAAAATATTAGTTTTTTAATAAAATTTTAATCTATTGCTGCAGTTTCTACACAAAGCCGCAACAATAGGTTCATTTTATAATAAAAGAGGTGCTAGGGTTTATTTTCAATTAGTATGGACGACGTTCTCACCACTCCCTCTCTCTCTCACTCATTATTCTTCTCTCTCACTCAGTCTTCTTTCTTCACTTTGGTTCGCTCTCTCACTCGTTCCTTCCTCGTCTCTCACTCTTCCTTCTCTCACTCGTTCCTTCCTCGTCTCCGACGCCGTCGTCATCATCCTCGCTCTCTCACTGGTTCGCTCCTCTCACTCCATTAAAAACAAGTCGTTTGAGTCCATAAGCTCTCGGGTTTCGCTAGCCGTTCGAGTCCATTAAAAGCCTCAGTTTCTCGGCGGGGGAATCGGCTTATCTGCTCATCATACTCCGTTCGTCTTCTCGACCCGTTCGTCTTCTCGACCCGTTCATCTTCTCCGTTTGGTAAGAACAAATCATTTCATCTGTCAGTTCGTCTGCGTATTCTACTGTCACTGTTTTCGCTGATGATCTTGGTTTCACTCTTGGAAATACCCGGGTAAGATCAATAGCTTTTATGTTTTTTTTAATAATATTGGAGTTGTTTTTTTTATAGTATTTTTTAGGTTGAGAATGAAATTATCATTTAATTTGTTGTTTGTTTTGATATGTTTGTTTTTGGATTGTGTTGTTTTTGTTGATTAATGCAGGTATTGGGTTACGAGAAATTATGGGGAAATATGAAGTTGCTCCAATCTTTACAGCCTTATTCTAATCCTAGAATTTCTTTTCCTGTTAATGTATTTTTCTGGGCATTTGATGTTTTTGTAGAATGAATGAAGGATTTTCTGGGTATTGAGTTTTGCATTAATTTTTGGCAGCATTTTATTGTTTGGGTGTTTGAATGGAGGATTGCCTTAATTATTCTTTTCATAGGGACCTTTGATGGATTCTTGATTGTTCTGCACACATTGTTTTATATAGGGGTTCCTGGGATTTCACATACTGAAATTTTGTCATTTCATCTTCAGTTCGTCTATGAATTTGGTTAGTTGCCTAGTTTTAATCTTTCAAATTTTATGGCAAAATGCTAAAAGAAATTTTGTACCAGGACCTATTGCTGCGGTTTTGGTCAACAACCGCAGCAATAAGTCAAACCTATTGTTGCGGTTCCTAACCAAAACCGCAGCAATACGTTGTATTTTTTTAATAAAAAATAAATCTATTGTTGCGGTTTTGGCTAGGAACCGCAGCAATAGTTTGGCCTATGTTTGACTGCGGTCAAAAACCGCAAGGCAATAGGTTAATTACCTATTGCTGCAACCCTTAATTCTTTGCACCATGCTGCGTGGCCAAAACCGCCTCAATATGCCACTTAATGACCACATCAATAATCATTTATTCTACTAGTGCACCAAAGTATCTAGTCCATCCCTTCTAACAGTAGTTCCAATCGATTCCTCGACGGGTCCTGTATAGCACAAACATCGAATTGAATTGAACAATACAATTCATAGTCAGCGATTAGGCTGCGAAACGGAAAAGTAAATTGCAATGTAAATTAGGCACAAAAGCACATGAGTGAGAATAAGAGTATCGAAAGACGAACCGAACCCTCTTCTTGTTGCCATAACAACCGTACCATTAGGAAGACCCATTGGATAATCAGTAATACATACAATATCAAATAATAAAGAAGCATCACCAAGTCACATGATTAGAGGCACCGGTATCCACAATCCGGTCAGTAGTAGTAAACATACCGTGCAAACGATCGTCCGAAATTTTGGTATTACCCCCGAGACCGGCTAAGGCCTTCCATTGCTCGACCGTAATTAGAGTAGAGGGTGGCAGCAGCTCAACAACCGCAAGAGAAGCCACGACGACGGCGGTGTTGGTGGCGTTAAGCGGCGATGACCTGCGACCTCGCGTGGCGGCGGAGTGGGTAGGTGGTTGAGTGGAGCGTGGGCCCTCACGACCGCCGCCGGCTTGTTGCCGCTCCCCCCATCACGCCGGATACCCACGAGTTCGAAACACAAACCAACTTCGTGCCCTGGATTTCTTGCGGTGCGTGCATTGAAGATGAGATTTATCTTCCCTCACCTTTGGCCGAGAGTGAGAAGAAGAAGCATGGCTGCCACGGGGAGCCGCACGCAAGGCGTAACTCACCACATCATGAGAAGAGTTGGGTGCGATTTGAGCCAACCGAACCCGTTCCGCTTAAACCACTAATTGATAAGCCCTATCAATAGTGGGCAAAGGATCTTGGGAAAGAATATTAGTGCGAACAGGACCATAAAAATCAGCATCAAAACCCATTAAAAATTAATGTAGTTTACGAGTAGCACGACGTTGTTCATGTAAATTTTGGGAACGAATAGGGCATTTTAGGCCTATTTTTGCCTTTTCACGTCCAATTCGTACTTATCGTGTCATTTAACCCCAATTTCATTTTGAACATGATAATATGAGGTATAATGTAACTATTGTGTAGATTCTTAGGCTTGCATTTGTTGTTGGTTGTATATCGGGAACATAAATGTGAGTTTAGGCCTATTTTTGCCTTTTCGCGTCCAATTCCTGTTTCTCGAGTCATTTAACTCCATTTTATTTTTGAATATGATAATATGAGGTATAATATAACTAGTGTGTAGAGTTTTAGGCATACATTTGTTTTTGATTGAATTTCGGGAAGGTATATGTCATTTTTAGAACTACTAACTATGGTAAATGATTGAATTCTTATATTATGTGTTTATTCCTTGGTTGTTTTGCAAGGTTTATATGAATAACACACCAAGTTTGAGGGCCTTCACCATGCGGAATTAAATGAAGTTCGGGATAAGTTGGTGTCCCACCTTTGTGATGATTGCTTATGATACATTTTGGTGGAATTCGTGATATAATTAGCTACATCTACTAGTTTGTATCAATTCTATGTACACTTTTTACATTATTAAATATACATATTTAAAGTTAATTATTACGTTAAAAAACTTGTCATATATTATTGCAATTTGATCGGTTTTGTGTCGAAGGGAGGTTTTGGGTGGGGGGTGGGGTGGGGCCGCCATGGTGGGCTGGGTTGGGCTATGGGTTTTGGTTGGGTGTTGGGGTGGCTGGCAAGAATGGGTGGAGGGGTTGGTAGAGGGGTGGTGGGGTAGGGGTGCGGGGAGTGAAGGGGGTGGGGCGTGGGGTGGGGGGCGGGCGGGCGGGGTGGGGGGGAGTGCGGGGGGTGGGGCCGGGGTGGGCGGGGGCTTGGGGGAGTGCGGGGGGTAGGGTTGGGGTGGGCGGGGCTTGGGGGGTGCGGGGGTGGGGGGGGGGGTGGGCGGGGGTGGGGCGGGGGTGGGAGGAAAGTGCGGGCGGGGCGGGGGTGGGGCAGGGGGGGGGGCGGGGTGGGCGGTGGCTTGGGGGGGAGTGCGGGGGTGGGGCAAGGCGGGGGGCCGGGTGGGGTGGGCCGGGGTGGGCGGGCGTGGAGGGTCGGGGGGGCTGGGGTGGGCGGGGTGGGCGTGGCATGCGGGGGCGGATTTATTTTTAAAAAAATAGGAATTTGAAGGGCGGTTTTAAGCTTAAACCGCAGCCCTTCACTTAAAGAAGGTTTTCGCCTTAAAACCGCACCCCTTCACTTAAAGAAGGGTCGCGGTTTGAGCGCAAACCCTAGCTAAGAAGGGTCGTGTTTTTGGCTAAAGCGTCCCGCCGTGTCAGAAGGGTTGCGGTTAAGCGCAGCCCTTCTTTTCTATTGAAGGGCTGATATGGAAAGGGGCCGGTCAAAACCGCAACCCTTAGTGTTTATTTTGACCATTGACCGCTTCCTTATTTTTCCACTAGTGAAGAAAGGAGAGGTGGAAGGGATGGTTAGGGGTGGGGTGGTGTTTGATCTTGTGAAGCTTCATCACCGGCCATGGTGATGTGAATATGTTAGGGTATGCGGCACACTAGCCTCGATACCATGTCAAGAGTTGGTAGGCTAATGTTTTGTTGTGTTTTCCATTCAATCTTGATCAATATATAGTACAAAGCAAGTTTAGGAAACTAAGGATTGTAGTTACAAGGCAATACATCAAGGAAATATATGTTTCCTAAGATATATATCTCAATAACTTTCCATCAAGTCTAAATTATGTTCGAAATAATTTAAACTCGACAAATTCAACTTAAATCTAGTATAGATTAAAAGTCTGCACTCCCGATCTAATCAAAAGAGATTTCAATCCAATAAAACAAATCTTTTGACATTAAACCCTTCGGCCAAACATTATTTGAAAAATGATTCAAAATACAATTGCAAATAAATTATACTTCACTTCCAAACTATCTAGTTAGGTAAAAACGGACTTCTCTTAGTTTAAACATATGACACAACTTCTACTTGTTATGCTTAAATTTGGTTTTTGAACCTCTCTTTGGATAAAAAAAAAAAACTAGTTATGCTTAAAAAAGAAAACTATTGTATGTTAAGGTGCTAGGTCAGGTCCATTAGGGTTTTCGGCCGTCCTTCACTAGCTCACAAGAAGGGAATTAGTTAGGACAGTTAAATGGGTACATGTAATGGGCCCATGGGGTGTTAGCGGTTTGTCACACTTGTACCGATGTTTACGTGATGCATATTTGCGTGGTCTTTATGTCTCTAAAAATTCTTTCCACCTAGAAGGTAGGGCCGACAAAAGGCGACTCGACCCATAGTTCGACCAAACCTAACATGAAATAAGTAGGTTTAGGTTGGGAAATTTTCGACTTGTTTAGTAAATGAGTCGACTCGAAGATGACTTGAAATCATATTGGTTATGTTAGGTTGAAAATTTCAACCCGAAAATAAAAAGTTTAATTAATAGTGTCAAATTTAGGTCTGGTTAGCTTGATATTAATCCATCTAATCTGTTAATATATATATAT